>CM029374.1:23939113-23999131 GCA_017165825.1 Hepsetus odoe | reverse complement strand
TCTCAAAGCTTGATTTGTAAGCTTTCAGCAAGATATCTCTTCTTAAATGTGTGAATTAAATGAATGGATTTATTCAACTTTACTGTCTTTATTATATAAAACCTTTATTTAAAAATATCAAATGCTTTGGATTAATGCATTTTCATGTTTGTAGACTTTCAGAAGGCTTCAGTGAACAACCACTAAAATCCAACCGTCTTTCAGAAATAAAGAGCTCTCTTATCATTTAAGCCCATCATCAACTCGAAGGATCAACTTAAGCTCTGCAGGCAGATATTATTGAAATAACTCAATATAGAAAAATACTGCAATGAATTACATTTAGATAAAAATCAACTAAAATTGAAACATGCTGCAAACAGAATAACATATGTTACTATTACCATGTCAAGTTAGAAAGTTTTAACATTTTTCTATAGAAAGTTACTTTTCTCCACATAAACAGGAAGTGATGTGAGACTGTCAGTGGGAATATATTTCTGTATATAGAGGAAGTGCAGATAAGGTCAACATGTGCTTCCTTCCAAAGACTCATATCATAAGTGCCTAACCGTTTTTGGCAGCAGGTCAACACCAGAGCTCAAACACAGGTGAGGAGGAGATGTGAGAAGGTTTTTTGTGCAGCGGTGATGGTATGTGTAGCGCTGTGTAACTTGCAGCACAGAAGTAAACTGCACTATCATTCATTGAAAGGTCCTTGATGATTATTGAACCGTTCTTAGTTGCGTCTCCTTTTAAAGTGATTTTATTCATAAATTCAGGCTCCTTATAATCTCGTGAATTCCACAGATACCCCAGCAGTACTAATTCTTGGTCCGCATTTTTCTGGTACCAGAGTATAACATTGTAGCTCGGTTCGCTGTGCGCACACCACAGCTCCACAGAATCCCCTTCACTTTTGAACACATCAGAAAGGCTCTGCTTAACACTGTTGGTGAAGACAGGATCTGCAGAAAGAAATAATCCTTCTTAGAAATTGTGTTTGTCATTGAAAACTGCATGTTGAATAGAAACACACACATACCTATGAGGCAAAACAGGCAGAAAATAAGAAGCAACTGAAGTCTGATCATTTTCCCTGAAGGACTCTGAACTGAACGCAGACTTCCAGGTATTTCAAAGACCTAGCATCATTTGTGCACCTGCTGAATGACTTCATTTCCTCATTTGCAGTTTATTCTACATGGAGCATGAGCCCCCTCTACCCAGAGTAGCGATAAAAGCAGGTGGTCACCTGTGTTTGGTCTTTGCTTTGCAACACTGGACAGTTTTTCTCCATGCTGCACAATATTTCAGTTTTGGTATCATTCTGAAAGATACTAGCATTTTATATGAATGATCTTTAAGTAGGTTTACTCTGTTCAGTTGCTGGCTGGTTTGCAGAAGTCCTCTACTGTCCGGGTGTTATTTTTGTGATATAACTGAACAAACAGCTGGCTAGGCTCCCCTTACTCTGAATTATTTTCAGGATAGATCACCAACCCACTTTACCTGTATCATCTGCAGAAGCAGTTCTTTGCTAAAGGCCATGTCATGTTGCTATGTGTGCCAAACCTACAGAACTGGCAAAAGAACATTTGCTTTACTTAAGAAAGGAGTATGAAAGTGGGAGATGTGGAAAAAACAAATCTGGTTTAAGGAGACTTAAGCAAAAGTAAAAAATTCCCAGGTCTGAATTGTACTCAGAAGGTAAAAAGTACCTCTCTGAAGGACATTGCTACAGGCTGTTTCTATGCAAACTGAACTGAACCTCATGCCATATTAAAACAATTAAACATAATTTTTTATTAACATCATTAAAATAAGTATCCTTATTTTAATACATCAGAACTGCCTTTCTTTTCTCTTTCTTCTTTTTTTGATTATGTCATGTATAGCCTCTCACACCTGATCTGCACTGATAGAAATGCTAAGAGATTTTTTTTCTCTCTTTGTTACTGTAACTGGTGAACTTAACCTGGTTACATTACCATCCTTTTAGGACAAAATTGATCTTGGTGTTGACAGGCGGGTTGGCAGGTGCACCGTGAGGCAAAATAAAAGTAATTAACATCCTCCCTTCTTTTCTTTTTCTTCTGGCTGCTCCTGTTTGCGGCTGCACAGCAGATCATCTGTCCCAATTTCTTCCAGTCCTCTGAATCTTCCCTGGTCACACATGTCCTCTCTCAATACATGCAAAACCTCTTCTTTGTCCTTTCTCTTTTCCTCTTGACTGGCAACTTCATCCTCAACATCCTTCTTCTGACATACTCCTCGTCTCTCCTCTGTACACGTCAATGCCAACGCAACCTCGCTTTCCTGCAATACATTAAAGGTAATATTAGGAGTCTATTTGGAAAATGAAGGGAGTGAAATCTCTTCAGTATCTTCAGAACCTCAACAGAGACATAAACACTAAAGAAAACAGACCTGAAATCTTTATTATTACTTTTACTTTACTGTGATGATAAGTTCATTGACAAAGTATTTATACTTCAGTCTCTGTTAACCTATTTTATAAAAGTACTCAGTTTTGGATTTGTTCTTGGTTTATTCTTCGTCTTTGATGATGACGCATTTCTGACAGAAATAACTTTGGATCAAGGAGAAAAATCAAATCTGGTTCCAATCCTTCATTAATTTCTATTTGAGCCAGTTAGAATCTAACTATCTCAACCTTTTCATTTTATATCAACCTAACTCTGAGCATTTATTTGTCAGAGTTTAAATCTCACCACTGTAACCAGCTGCCCCTCTCCACAGAAATCAATTAGCCTACAACAAGCACATATTTGACCAAAATGAAATTATCTCCTCACGAAATGTTTTTTCAGCTAAGAGAGCTAAGATATGCTGTTATATTTTACAGGTCTATTTAATTGAGCTGTAAAAATGTGTATGTTTATTTTCGTTTTTTTCAAATTGGAGCTTGTTCTGGTTTTGCCTTTTAATGGATCTCCACTGTTTAAGAGACATTCACCCTTTTCTTAAAATCCCTATAATTATTTGACCTTATTATAGATAACAAAAAACACAGAATGCAACGGCTCCATCTGTTGTGCCGCCTCATTTGTGATGTGCTGTGGCATCAGTTCCAGAGTGGTTATGAAACATGACCTTTCAGCTTGTGTGCATAGTTCATTTGGAGGACAGATCACTAAGCTTCCACTTAAAAACATCATAATGTCCCAAATGGCAGACATTCAGTCATTCAGATTTAAATAGTCCTTTAACAAATGCATTGGCTTAGTCACAGTAATTGCTTTGGTTTCTTGATGACAATTCTGGCTCAGTTAAAGGGACTAAAAGGCCTTTAAAGTAGTCCATTCTGGCCCATACATGTGGTGCCACAAAAACAAATATGTAGGGCCTGAATAGCACTCAGTTATGCTGAAGTTATCAGCCTGATCATAAATCTTAAAGGCAGAGTAACAGATTATTTAATTCTAAATCATAGAGACTGGAAAATGATTGTGAATGTGTCATATGTGGACTTACAGTACAGATTGGATAGTACAGTACAAAATCATAAATCATAAGCCTTTAAAACAAGATATAGTATGTAAACAATAAGCCTCTCATGAACAATACTGTGAAAATGTGTTTGCCCTTTCTTGAATTCTACTATTTTCATTTATTTATAATGCTAAATTGTATCTGATTTCCAATAAAATGTAGTATAATACAGAAAACAACCCCAGTAAAAGCAACACACACTCTTCAGATTATCGTGTGATTTATTGAGGAACAAGAACCCAAAAGCACTTATATCATCAATGTGAAAAAGTAATTTCTTCCTAAAATTAACACTTGGCTGCGCCAATTTTTACAGCAACAATGGCAATCAAACACTTCCATTAACAGGAGACCAATCATTGGCATTTCTACAGAGAAACTTTGGCTGACTCCCTTCTACAAAATTGCGTTCATTTAGTCACTTTTGAGGGTTTTGCCTCTGAGGTCCTGCCATAACATCTCTGTAGGGTACAGCCTTTCAGAGGTGAACTTGCATTGTATACCAGTTGTACCTCCTGAGCAAATGGCATTGTGTCAGCATTTGCAAAATTATATCAATCTTGACCTGTACTGGTAAAAGAACTGTGGAACTTTGGTGCAATAGTACATTAGTATGGACTTATGGTCCTTCATATCTCATTCATATCCACATTTTCAAGCCAAAAAACACAGTAAAATGATCACACCATGAGGCACATGTTCAGCATTAGAGAAAGTAATGTTTACTAGCTTCATTTACTGTATTTATAAGTGCCAAGTACTTCAACTTCAGCCTCTCCAGCTCCTGTTCTTATTGTAATAGAATTTGTTATGGTAAATGAGACCTTCATTGGCTCCTGTTCTGTTTCTGTAAGGTGAGCATGGTTTGTTAAACCTGGATGGCTGCCTTATCCAGAGACAGCAAAGCACAGGCAAAGAATAGCTTGAAAAAGTCAGTCTGAGGAGGTGAGCCAAACTCCCCCGGAGGAGGCATTTTTATTAGTAAGGTTGTTCATAAGTCTCTGCTTCATGGATACCTCCCTTAGAGTGCCTGCTTCAAGCAGTTGGAGAGTGTTTTTAATTCTTGATTTCAAATATGAACATCGTATTAATTCATTACAAGATGTCTTTTTTGCAATTCATTGGCACTTTTATAGAACTGGCTTTAAATGACATGAAATGTGCTGATTACAGGGACGTGTTGTAAGCTATGCTGGGGTCACTGGATGGTCAGGAGAAAGTATTGAAACTCGTCTTGTTATGCAGTGGGATTCCATCTGCTCCCCGGAACTCTGCAGCGACATCATCAAAGGTACGTCCCTTGGTTTCTGGGAGGCGGAACATGGTGTACGTGAATGCTATCAGGGCCATGGACATGAAGATGAGGTAGACATAGGCCCCACATAGTTTCTGCAACAGAGACCATAAAGTTTATAAGGTTACTACAGTCTTAAATGCAGATATAGTCATTGGCAGAACATACAGGAATGTGTTACATTTACAGCATTTAGCAGACACGTTTATCCAGAGCAACTTCCAATTCATGTTTACAGGGAGTAGCTCCCCCAGGAGCAACCTGAGGTTAAGGGTTTTGCTCTGGAACCCAATGGTGGTAGTGCTGGAGGTTAGATTTAAAAAAAACTGAATATTACAATTTATTAGTAATGTATTTATGTCTTTTACTGCCTGGTAGACTGATGGAAACACAAAATGTAAACCTGATATTTCAAAGCTTTTGGCCTTTGGTTAGACTGAAATGAAGCATGCACTTAAAAATTGTTAGTTCAACCTAAAACTGATTTTCATTTAGAATTAAACAATGCAAAGAAAGTTTCAGATATTCAAAAGTAAATTCTTTTTTCAAAAAGAGCAAAAACATTTTATCATTTACAAACAGTTAAGAAGAGGACCTAGTTTAAAAAGATGAACATACTAGTAATGGTGGGAAAAGTAAGGCTAGCAGAAATTTTCCTCCCCAGTTAAGCATGCTGGTGAATGCCATGGCAATGGGACGGGCTGGCTGGTCAAAGAGTTCAGCAGCAATGAACCAAGAAATAGGGCCTGGTCCCACCTCATATGCAGCAATCAGAAAAAAGATCACCATCACCTGAATGCTTCGGATGTCTGGGGTGGTGACCTGAGAAGACGTAGCACACAGATGAGAGGAGTGACTAATGAGTTTTTTTAAAAATCATTCTTTAAAGTTTTTTCCAAAGCAGAGGCATCAAACTCACCAGCATGGAATCTGTGATGGTCATAAGTAAATTACAAAGTGCTACTGATAGAAAGCCTGTAAGGAGCAACTTCCTGCGTCCTGCTCTCTCCACCAGGAAAAACTGAAAAAATAATTAAATAAATAAATAAATAAAATGGTACAATTATAAACATGTAAAACCATGTCATGTTGCAAGTGAAAGTGAAAGTATAAAATGACTTAATAGAGTTACGGAGTAAGATGGACATTAATACTGATAATGACAACATGTAAGAAATGTAACGAAACCTCTCTTAAGAAGTCTCTTAATAAAATCCTAATCTGTGTTCCAATCACAATACGCTCTACAAAAAAATGTGGAAACACTTACAGCCACGATGGTGAATGCCACGTTGATGGCTCCAACTCCCAGTGTCAAATACGTTGCTTCTTTGAATTTGGCTTTGGCAAACATTTTAGTTGAATAATTTATGATCTGGAAGAGAAGTAAGAGACAAGCCTCACCATGACTTCAAGCCTTAGGGAGAAATCCTAAAATAACCTGATATGTTCTCGGGAAGAAATATTTAAACAATAAGATTTGAAAAGCAATCTCTTAATGGTGCACCGGGATTTTATAAGACCAAATTATCATCAGTGTCTTTAGTTTGGATGGAATGCAAGCAGAGTGTTCTCCTTTGCAACCCAATTTATGACTATGCAATAGATCTCTTTGGCAAATGAAAACTATTTAGCAGTGAACTTTTCTAACCTTTAATCCTGTCTAGTTTCACAATCAGCCATACCTGCTCCAGCTAACTAACCTCTTCAAAAGTCCTATCAATCTTGATGACAAAACATTGATAAAGAATTTTGAAAATAGTCTGTTCACAATGGAACAACATACAGCATTAAACCCAGATAACTGGCTGCCCAGGTTGATGATTAGAACGAGTATTATGGGTTGTCTGTAACGTCGTCTTATGAAGAATTCGCCAACAGTCACTCCTGCCTCGGTGTGGGATGCTTCTTCCCTCATCTCCTCCATTTCCTGTACCACCTGTTCAGGGTTTCTCCTCAACCTTCTCAAGGCTGAAAATGAAGATGAAACATCAGAGAGTGTAACTGCTTCAAGTGACAACCATTATGTCATTGATTATTTGCTACTGTATATCTGAATCTGTGACTTTGTAAATGTCAGACCAACCAGCATCTGCCTCTTTCTCTTTGCTGCGGTTAATGAAGAGGTAACGTGGACTTTCAGGGCAGAAAGGCAAGGTAATATATTGGAGGAAGGCAGGGATGAGGGACAAAGAGAGCATGAATGCCCAGTACTTCTCTGTGCCCAGCACTGATTCTAAACCCACCACCTGAAACACGCACCACAAACAACTGTGGGTTTAATGTAGCAATGAAGAGAGCAGTGCTTAAAAACCTATTTTTAAAAGCTGACTCAAAGAACACAGAACGTGTGGTCTCACCATGCCCAGAAGAATGCCAGAGGCAAAAGAAACCTGGTTCAGTGTAGCAAAAGCACCACGCAGGTTGAGGGGTGAGACTCCTTGGATATACAGCGGGTTCAGACTCATGACCAGGCCACAGAACAAGCCGAAAATCAAACGACCCACAATAAGAACCTCAAAGGACTCCGCTGTCTTGCTGATGAACATCAGACATGCGGCCACTATAGACAAAGCATTCGCTATAAGAATGGAGTTCCTCCTATAGGAAAGATATACAAAATTTAGGAACTTAAATATTTCTCATATGTTAAAGATTTTTCTTTGACCTATGTTATTTCTACCATCTGGTTATACTGAGGTGAACATTTCATTAAGATTGGCCGAATAGAGATCCAAAACTAAAATCAACATTTATAACATTTATTAGAAGCTCCTATCCAGAGCGACTTACATTGACTTATCACAAGGACATTCTCGCTGGAGCATTTTTGCTGTTAAGGGCTTTGCTCAGGGTTCATATGCTGCTAGTACAGCTTAGTACCCTACTTCTGGGCTGCTACTATATCACAGTTAAGGATGTTTATTCCATTCTTCCATAAATTATAAAGACCAAAATTTCTCACCTTCCATAGGAGTCAGCAAGAGCTTTGACCCCCAGAGCTCCCAAAAGAGCTCCGAAATCCTTGATGCTGACTGAGAGAGACCACAGAAAGGTGAGACTGTGGTCTGGCATGGATTTGTTATTCCTTGATTTCCATGTTGTATTAAAAAAATCTTCAATGATCTGCATAAAGAAATGTATTTACACATTTACATGTTGAAGCTCAATGAAAGGAATACTACAGCTTCGGCTTGCAACATCAAACACAATAAGTTTATTTTTAATTTATTTCTGTAAAGACAAGGTTTGGGAATGCATTGCAGACAAATGCCAAATTTTCTTATATGTACTCAAATATGCTTAGAAATTCAACAAAACCTAATCTTTTTAAAAGAATCTATAAGAATATATGTATTCTGTACATAGTATAAGAATATACTATGTATTAAACATAACAAAAGGGGCAGCAGTGGCCCTGTGGAAGGGGACAGAAGATCGTGGGTTCGAATCACAGACAAGTAGATTGCCCTGAGGTACTCTTGAGCAAGGTACCGTCCGCAACACTGCTCCCCAGATGCTTTCAATAGCTGTCCCCTGCTGCATGTGTGTAGGGGTGAAATGCAGAGGAATAGTTTCATTTTGGTTCGCTGTGCTGTGTTTCCCAATGACAATTAGTCACTTTCAGTTTCAATTTGGTTAATGAAGCCTTTATAGGTGCTCCAGCTTTTTTCAACACCTGAAATCACATCCAGAGCTCCAAGTGTGGTTCGTTATTGTCTTCTGAAATCATTTCAACTTAGACATTATGTTTGAAGAGTGATTAACTATGGAAACATATTCCTGTTACGGCTTCAGATGCCAGTTGCCTGCCAAAACAAGAAAACTCAAAAAACTGCACTGTGAAACTACTTTTCACCATCTTCCCAGACATGACTAATGATTGGGAAGCCATTCTGATGAGTTTGGATTAAAATACTAACTAGAGAGAGCTGCATAGTATCCACACACAGAGCTGATAAATCAACACAGTCCAGACATCATAGATACCTGTCTGTAAATATAAACGCTCCCAAAAGCACGTTGGCCAGATGGAAATATTTCATAGCTTTGTAAAGTTTACCCAGTGTTTCGTGAAGGCAGTGAGATATTCATGCTAGAGTGTGTGCCGTGCAAACCAATGAGTGTCAACTCACTCTGGCTGGGGAGTTGACATTGCCAGTATGATAGCCAATCTGCAGGGATCCAAACACTGCTGCCACCACGGAGGTCAGCAGCGTTGCAGTCAGCTGACTCTGAACAGAGGTACATATTTGAATCAATCCGTAAGCAAACAATGAGCAGAGTCATACTTGTTCTCAAGGAGTAAACATTCCTCTTCATGTATATTCTTTCAGAGAATATTCAGTTCGGTAAGCAAAAACAATAAATGTAATTCAAGCTCAGATATTTTCAGGAAGTGCCAGATGAAACCTTTGTTCTTCACCCTTAAACCTCATTTGCTTTGCTAAATTATAAGCCTTAGATAAATCTCTCAATTTGAGTTCTGGAGTCCATCCTTGAGATCTTAGTGGTTTCAGTTCTCTTGCATACCCAAGAAAAGACTTGTTAGTTAGTAGATTAATTGGATCAGATGTAAAAGCTCTTAAGTGTGCAGACCAGAAGGGGCTCCCAGGAGCAGGGCTGTAAAACACAGCTGTAAGTAAAGCCAATTGGGAATTTAAGGGGTAAATAAAGCCAGTCAACATTTCTAAAATGTGCTACATGCGACAGTCTCTAAATCACACGTTCATCATCATTGTTAGCATTAGTCTCATTATACCTTTATGCTCGTTTATTTAAAAACTTGAATAGCTTGAAAAACTTTAATTTTGATATTTATTTGGCAAGTAAACCCTAATTTATAATGAAATATTAACAGAACAAACAGTGACACTAACCTCCTTGAATGCCATCCGCCTTCAGATGAGTCTCCCTCCCTGAGAAAAAGGAGGGGTTAGTTTTAGCTTCTTTACTCAAGATCTTGTCTTTCCAGCTTTAGTTCATTGGCTTCTTTAAGTGATACGTCACACCGGAGTACAAACAGATCACAGATAGATTTCATATTACATCTAAAATGTTCATCTTTTATCACAGATAATGCGGTCTTGCTCATAAATGCACCCTAGCATCATCATTAACACTTGTGGAAGTTCTCTAGTACAGTTGGGCTTTAATGTATTATGCCAAGGGAAAATAGAAAAGAAAAGTAAAGTTCTTCACTTTTTTACACCACGTTTCCAAAGGGAAACAAAAAAGATTCTAGCATCACACATGCATGTAGTCCTTGGATGATCTGATAAATATAATGTGTATATACAGTGATGCCATAAACTGACTTTGGCAAAAGAAGGAAAAAACTTTAAGGGCTTTACCTTTATGTTGAAGCAGGAAGTGACCGCAAATTTCAGATCTGTTCAATACTGGCCTGTTCTTCATCCAGATGTGCTCAGTCTTTCTTGGCACTTCTTGTGAGCCTTTAGACTTCATCTATAAATCAACAATAAACTGTTCAGTGGTGCCTAGTCTTTCATTTCCACCCCACCCCCTTGCTTCTGCCTGCTCTGGTAAGCCATCGCTTACTTACATGCACCTCTCCAGGGCCATGCAGCTGCCTCTGGGATCCCATGTGATCCATGATGAAGTCACACCTGCTTGGTGAATTTGAACCTGGTCTGAAAGAATGACAGCGATGAGCCCTCAGTGGGCAGGTTTGGGTTGTCCCAGACATAAACAAACATGTCAAATAGACCTCTCTCTCTTTCTCTCTCTCTCTCTCTCTCTCTCTCTCTCTCTCTCTCTCTCTCGCTCAGCAGAGAATACATTCAATGGATGCTTCCTAATACTTTTTTTTAAATGTATTTATTTATTTATTTATTTATGTTTTTTTTTTTTTTTTTTTTTTTAAACTTTGTTAAAGAGCTGCTTTGACATCAAAGAATGCTTAACTTTAAATTTGCTACAGTTATATTTTTATCTATCTTATCTATCTGTCAGGGGCAGCGGTGGCCTAGTGGTTAGGGTGTTGGCCGCGTGATCGGCGGATCGGGGGTTCGAACCCCTTCCCGGTGGGTTGCCCTGAGGTACCCTTGAGCAAGGTGCCGTCCCTGTCCTGCTCCTCCCTGCGATGGGCTGGCGACCTGTCCAGGCTGTGTCCCCTGTCCTTGCCCTGTGTGTGCAGGCTTGGACACCAGCACCCCCCCGTGACCCTGTTTGGGACAAAGCGGCAGATAATGGATGTGTGTGTGTGTGTGTAAGAAAGAAGAAAAGAAAAATAGACATATTACATAAGACAGCTTACATATCATGTACCATACATTTATATGATACTGATATTTAATGCACTGATTGTTAGGACATACTTGATCTGTTCTTGGAAATGTATGACATAGAGATGCATATAGGAGTGTTTGCGTGTGTGCTTGATAGTTACTGTGTGGTGCAATTCACATATACTTGTCAGAATTCACGGTCATCGGGGTTAAACTGATTCCTTTGAGCAATGTGAGATCGACATCCTTGTTAAGGTCTCAGGAAGTGTGCTGAGAGAGAGAGAGAGAGAGAGAGAGAGAGAGAGAGAGAGAGAGAGAGAGAGAGACACTTTCTGTGACCTCGTTGAAAATATGTAAATATGCTACTCTGCTTTTTGTTGCCAAATCCTAATACTTTCCCCCAGGGATCAAAAATAATGTTATCCTCTCAAAATGTTAGTGATAAAAATTGTGTAGTGATGATGTTGCCATAGGGTTTGTCTGTGGTTTGGTTTTTTATTTTTTGGTGTGCTTTCAATCAGGCCCACTAAAATGTCTATATTTATGTATCACAGCATGACGGTGTTCCAAAAACTTTACTGAGTGGTATGCTTCCGCTATCAGACCATAAAGAGGGCAACTGAATATTACAGCTGCAGTGCACTGAATTGGTGATATTTCCTCATAAATCATCTTAATTGCTCATCCCATCCCAGGGACTGGAATGTCTGAGAGTGAGCTAAAGATCTTTTTAAAAGGTCTTCATGCCAGGAAGGCCTAAGAGCATGAAATGTGGAGGATGTATGCCTGAGTAATGAGCCTAGATGCAGAAGCATTCCTATATGCCGACCACATCAGATGTGGGCCGCGAAACCACAACAGTAAAAGCAGCCACAAATACAATAAAAGTAAAATGCCCTGCATTTACCCTCAGAGTTCTAAGTAATCCCCCGCATCCTCCCAGCTGATTTCATTCATGATTCATCACATGCACTCTCCTCAGAATGACTGCTGTGGTTAAAAGGGGTTAAAGTGCGATGAAACATGCTGTTCGTAATATCTGTTATATAAATGTTTATTATAAGAAAAACTGAGAAGATATTATGAAATTAATTATAATCAAATACTCTAGCCAACCAAATTGTGGTTTGGGAACATGACTTGACAATTCCTATATTGCCAGCAGAGGGCTCACTGCTACACCTAACCATGCAAGAGGCTGAAAATCACCTCTGACTTCACTCTCATGTAAAAATAAGGGTAATCATTATCCTTGTGCAGCTTCAATGGACCATGAATATAATAGCATTTATTGCTCTGTCTCTGCAAAAAAAAGCAGTAAATTAACATTTACTGAAATCATTTTAATGTTCTGAATGAGACTGATCTAATGAGAAAGACAAAAAAAACAAGAAAAGTGCATTGACAAGAAGGTCTGGCTTTATCCAAAAATGGTTTTATGTCTGAAATTAGCAAAAAGAAAAATCTTGTGGAAGGAAAACTGGCAGACATGCTTTTATAACTGGCAGACATGGAAAAAGGCTGGAGTTCAGAGTCAATCAAAACACAATCAGTGCTAATCCAAAATATAATAGAAAACAGACACTCCAAAGTCAAATCTTATGGCAAGTAAGAACTCAAACAAAATAAAAAAATGCATTGTTTCTCTGACATGTCCATGTTTCGTTGATTTATTTGGGAAAAGATGTGTGTATGGACATTTAATAAGCATTTCATGCAAACCGTGCAATCTCCCACTCTTCGATACAAAACAAGAACGCCCCGTAAAGGCACACAGGCACCATCCATCGCGAGAGACATGCAGGAAGAGGAGCAGAAAAAGTGCAGACACCTGCCCTGATTAGGCCAGCTGTATTCTCAATCATTCATGCCTTTCTGAGACATGACCTTTGACCCTGGGCCTCAGCCTCCTGACAGGTGACCTCTGGGCAGGGAGAGCAGGTGCTGCTTCAGAGGGCCAAGCCAGGCATCACACAAATGGTTCACACTGCATAGTCCTAACACTAAACACACACACACACGCAACCACTCATTCACCCTCCCAGTGTGACGCTTAACAAATTTCTTGCTTTAATACACTTGAATGGCCTTATCTATCAGGTCCGTTGGCTAGACATGGGTAAAGCTGCTTCTTTCACAAACTGTAAATATGTCAAATGCAATGAGAACATTCCTTTGTTGTCAGTAAAAACCCTAAATGAAATGCCTCTAAATTGTTTCAAGTTTTATTCATTATGACCTGTAGGTCTATTATGTGAAAAATGCTAACAATTAAATGATTTCTTGTAATGATGCTCAATATTCCCATTTAAAGACCTTGTTATGCAAATTACTGAGAATAAATTAATCAATTGAATTTGTTTTATTAGAAATTGCCAGTATTTAGGAATAAGTCATGCATACTTCATGATATATGACATACTAGAAATAAGCTAAGTTTAATAATAACTACTGTTAGTCTGCATCACAAAATCAATAAATAATGAAAACATTTAGAGCAAATAAAATAAATCAATGAATAAATAAGGCCATAGACCATACTTCTTAAGAGGCCATGACTAAATCTTCTCTATCTAGATAGATAGATAGATAGATAGATAGATAGATGACCTTTTCTACCTATAACCTTTATTTTTTTTTTAACAACTCCAGAACGCACACCCACGCGCTCTCACATCCCTAAGCAGCTGCGTCATTATAAAATTCTTTTGAACTTCACACTGGAAGTCAAATGCCACATGTGTCAGTGCAAGACAGATGTACTGCAGCTGCATATAAGCTCCCTTTTTTCATCCACCCACCCACCCGTCTTCGTTCTCCAGCCCACTCCCATCATCAACACCCTCAAGCCTAGTTCTGACACCACCAGCATCGTTATCTGCAGATACAGCATCATCACTCAGAAAGACTTTGCTCTAAAACTAAACTGGACTTTTATTTGTGAAAGACCATCGCAGGTTCTGTTCCCTCAGTGTAATTGTCCAGTTTCTCAGGTATAAACATAATCCTACATTAAATCACTTTGTTCGGGCTGACTTACACAATTTTGGTCAGTATCTCATAAATTAGTATCTCATAATTACATTTTATTGTTAAAATAAAGCTTATTTAGAAGTCTGATATTGTAGACAGCAAGTTGCAGATTGTGGCATGGAGTAACTAGAAATAGTAATCATGATTTGTGATTTTTTGTTTGAATATGTGTTATCGGTATAATTTTTACAAATGATGTGTTATCTGTAAAAATTGTGGGTATTGCAGGTTGTAGTTGGTTTGATATTAAAGGGCGGTGGGTTTGTTATACATTCTCTTCCTGTGACTTTGACAGTAATCTCAGTGCCTTCACGCTGATAGTTTGATTAGCTGTGATTACACCCATTTTTACTCAAATGATCTGAAATGTTTAGAGAGTGATGGTTGCTCAGCTGCAGTCTGGAAGCACTTCAGGGGGCACACAGACCTATTGCTCCAGGTGGGGGTTGGAGAAAATGGAGGGCAGCTGTGACCAGAAGTACAACCAGTCTTTCTGTGAGAGTTTGCTCTAAACAATACAACCAAAGCTGATCTTGCAGAAATATGAATATCTTTCATTAACCCTTAAATTTCAGAAAATGTAAAAAAAACAAAAAAACAGATTTAATTTCATTGTTTGAATTTTTATTTAATTAAACATGTTTTTGTCTTTGAACAAAAGGGTATTTTTGGATTTGCACTCTTCACTAGAGTGTGTTTTTAGATCTCAGGTGGATCTGCTTATCAGAAGATTCAGCAAAAAACGTGGGGTTTGAGATCATAGTTCTGTTAAAATAAAAGAGGTGCAATAAGAAACTCAAAGTCATGTACATTTTTCAAACGTTCCACTATTCACTGAAATTGCTTGATAGCTGTGGAATAGCTTTGTGATTATTGTTTGATAATTTGAAGTTAAATTTTTTTGAAGTTAAATCGATAATAGTTGCCCAGGCTTCCTTTTTTGTGTTTTTTTTTTAGTTTTTGGCCGTTATTTTCAGAATGAAACAAAAGGGATCCAGAATGCAAAGAATCTCCTTCAGGAAACCTGGAAGACCACTTTTTAAGACTACATAGGGGCAGTGATTGCCTAGTGTTTAGGGACTAGGCCTCAGGATCGGAAGGTTGTGGGTTTGAATCCAAATAAGTTGCCCTGCGGTACCCTTGAGCAAGGTACCGTCCCCATTACTGCTCCCTGTGTGCTTTCAATAGCTGCCCCCTGCTGCACGGTATGTATGGGTAAGAAGCAGAGGCTGCATTTCACTGTGTTTCCCTGTGTGCTGTGCCGTGTTTCACAGTGACAAATAGTCACTAACACTTTGCTACATAAAGAAATTCTTAGAAAGCTCACCTAAGACAGTTCAAGCAAATATTGACTTTAAAGCTGGCTGCAATTGTAAACCCTCTTAAAAATTCAGTTTAAAATACTGTATTTGCATGCATATTTACACAAGTTCCTTGTGATTCATTTTTTCAAAATATTCATCAAAATAAAGACAGGTGGACTTTTGCACACTACGATATATTTTAAAGGATACTGATAACAGCATCTGGTAGTTTAACATTGTGTAAATAAAGAAAAAGAAGAAAACTGAATAATTATGGCGTTACAGGGTTCGGTTCTGAAAGTGATGATAAATAAATATTCATTCGAGACTGGTCCCATCTCAGTAAAAGCAATGTGGTTATACAGTCTGCCAGACCATGCAGCTGATTACATTAAAAAGAAGAGTAGTTAACATTAGTCGTGTTATGCTTAGACGACGGTTGTGTCACACAAAAGGGACAAATGAGCGACGTAATGCAAACTGGAATCAAAACTGACTGAATGGTTATGCACGAAAACGGTTTAGAATAAACAGACAGACAGATTACATTAAAATGTGTATTTGACAGTCATTTCAAAAGTGATGAGCAGAATTTCAAACAAACGTATGATGAGAGCAAAATGTTTCACTTACACTGAAGTTTCTAAATGATTTCGATGCCGAGTTTAGAACTGGCTGCAAGACTGATGTAACAGAAAAGACCAAAAGCACATATGATACATATTTACAACTTGAATGTTTCAATTTTACTCTTCTTCCATCAGCCAAAGCACTGGCGTCCAAGGATATGTCCATAAACAAACAAATACACACATGGAAACCAACGACAAACATACACACACAAACAAAAACAAACCTCATCTTTCCTAAATTAGGAAGATAATCACATCACTTTGGGGAGCCAGACTTACTTCTGTGTTCTGGGATCATTTCCATCTTGTAAGATAAATTCATTTTGTGGCAGGGATGAGATTATTATTATTATTATTAAATCACATGACACAAGGTTTGTCAAACATTTAGTTCCATCAAAAAAAAAAAAAAAGAAGGAAAATAGTTTAAGAATAACAATCATTGCCAATCCGAATGTACTACTAAATAACAGTCAGATCAAAAACGAGTCAGGAACGAGCATGGAATTTGTTATCCTCCTCCCCCACTTGCTGGGATGAGTAGGTGATTGCTGAACACAGCTATAAGTCAAGATCTGTAGCCTTTCTTGGTCTTCTACTGTCCCAGGATACAAACCAATGAAAGCAGTTCCCTCAAAGGCGAAACAGGGTCCTGAATGTTCTGATGTATAAACTACATTGATGTATAAACTTAAAGATAAACTACATTCACTTTTTTTTTTTTTTTTAAGTGGAGAAAGGGTTTATGGTGTCAAGACCCCTTTAAGTAACTGCACTAGAAAATGGTACAATTATGCCCCCATAACTAGAGGTGAAGATGAACACCTAAGGGTTCCATTTAAAGTGTTAGTACCTTGAAATCTATCATTTTTCATGAGAATGTGACCTTTTTCATCATCAGGTATGAGTCATGCTGTCATGTTGACTTTCACTACGGTCCATCCAATCACCCAGTCTAAGCAAAAGCACTGTTGTGCCATAACTATTTCCCAACTTTATTATAAACATTCAAATTTTAAACCATATTTCTGAAACTTTTAAGGCTGTTTATGGAAAATTGCAATTGATGGCACAGTTACGTTGGATTCTATAATAAGTGATCATAACAGGATGATAACATGATGTACTACATTAACACTTACATCATTTACTGCAAAAGTTTGCATACCCCGTTGAAATGACATGTTTCGTTGTTTTGTTGTGTGTAAGCACACATTTTCCACACAAATCATGCTTCTGTTTATTTTAAGGAATGATTACTCTTAATTTCCTGTTTTCCCAATATGTTAAAATCAGCAGATGGATAGAAACTCTACATTGGAAGATACATTGCATATTTTAGTGGTACTGTGGATGTGCACTTTAAATTTAAACAAACAAAACATGTAATTGGAATGGCTGTAGGCCATCTTTTGCAGATTGCAGACTTTTTAAACTGTACACCTCATAAAAGAAACAAAAGGAACAAGAAACATGAAACAGTGGAACAGCACACAAGGGTAAATGTATAATGTTTTCTTTCACAGTCCTTCAAGTTCTAGATATTAACTGGGTAAATATTTGAACAAGCTCAATAGAACCAGGTAATGATATTTACTAACATGATGATTAGTTCCAGGTCATTTGAACTAAACTATACTGAAATGCTCAGGTTCTAGGTATTAACCAGATACAAAGTCTAAAATATTGTTTCAGACCCAGCAAAGCCATCAACAGATGCACTGCTTTCTTAAACAGTCTAGAACCAAAGACACACCCATATAATTACGTACATGATACCCAACGTCCTCTCATTTTTCATCAGGTATGACATAAATTGGTGTTATTTACTGATCTAGTATCTGGAACCAAAGACATTTGAGTGTGATCTATAGCTAGAACGTCTGAATTTGAAAATCATTTTACCCAGAATAGCAAAGAACTTAAAAAAATGAATTTGTAATCTGGAGAAAACAGCTTTACCCAGTTAATACTTTAAACGTAAACGACCTGGGTGGACGAGTTCTGGCAAAAAAATGTATCAAATGAAGTTAATGATACTTTCTCTTTAACATTGGGGGAATGTCAGTTTTACACTGTGTTTCAATCTGAAGCTGCAGCTACTGAAAGATCTTATGTCTGTATGTCTTATGACCATGATTGAGTAAACTGAATATATAAAATAAAATGAATCGTGATAAACAGATTTTTTTTTTTTCAGTTCAGTTCATGCTTACCACACATGTTCAACTAGTTAAACCTACTGACTTAAAAAAGATCATATAAAAAACTGGCCGTGTGGATCTATTACAGAAAAGCTGTAGGACTCCTGTATCCTAATTTTAATACACTACATGAAATGTTAATGTCTACTGACTTACTTCTGTATGGTATAATACTGACTAGATCTTGCTGTGAGTTTAGTTGACTTTAATACACATGATAATAAAAAGTTTGCGTGTTTTGAAGCAGGTAGTCAGTCACATGTACGAGTGCCACATTCTTATACATAGTTTTGTCAACTTACACAAAAAAATGAAAAACTTGCCAGACGTCATGTTCATAAAATGTTTACAACACTAGAGACAGAGAAAATGTCTACCAATGGAAGGAGAAAGTGCAAATATTTTGGCTCCATCGTATTTCATCATTTTCTTTAGGAACCTCTTTTTTCTTTTATCTTTTTTTTTTTTTTTTGCTTTTTTGATTCAAATTCTCTCTCTTTCTGTTCAAGTCGAGAGAAGATGCCTCCACGCCCTTGCTGTTGGCTCATCTTCTGGACGCTTCTATCCTCACACCAGACGACCTACTGGAACAGACAAGGTAAGGAAACAGAGTAAGGAGTGGGTTCAATTCGCTGGCCGGCCAGCAGATGTGCAAACACATTCATTGCGTGACAACAGCATTCCTAAGCTCGCCAGCTCTCATGCAAGTGAACACACACACACACACACACACACGCAAAGTCTGAACATGGAGTCAAACACGTCCCATCAGTACCAATATTGATGAGTAAGTAGCTGCAGATAATAACAGTATAGGTCATATGCATCAAATATGTGTCATCACCAAGATTGTCAAAAAATTGAATTCATTATGATCACTTGCATTAATTTCTGTGCTCAGTCATTCATTTATTACCAACTGCTTATCCTGAGTAGGTGGTGATGAAGCCTGTCCCAGCGTGGATGGGACAAAAAGTGAAGAAACACTCAGGCCACCAGTCCATCACTGGGCAGACACACATTGGGGTCAGTTCAGTATCTCCAGTCCACCTGACAAGATGTCTTTGACCGGTGTGAGGAAACCGGAGCGCCCGGAGGAAACACATGGGAACATGGGGAGAACCGTGTAAGTGCTTTTACAGTTATCCTGCTGGACCCCATATGTGTTTTTGGCTGGGATGAGCCGGGGAGGGGTGTCTATGTAATATACAGAGCTACTGGATATTCTACCAGAAAAATATGAAAAAAATGAGAGAACATTGTTTTGTAATATTTACTGAATATTTGATCTAAAATAGTGTTAAAATGTTTTCTTCCTGAGTCTTTGATTATGTATGTTGTAAACTTTTTAAAAGAAACAATGTTTTTCTTTTTTCCTAAGAAGGCGTTCAAATCAGAAAAAATATATCAGGCTCACACTCATGTGAAGCTCATGTCAAGACACATTTCTAACCAAAATGAAGAAATTTGGTTCTCATAGACAAAAGGTTACACAGAGCAAATGGAGAGCGAGTGATATGACACTGCTGACCTGGACACTGGCAGCAGGAGACGGGGCTCGGATGTTTTTGAGCTTGTAAGATAAGAGAGGGTTTTCTCCTGAGTTGAGTTTCTCTGACTGCACGATCCAGCTCACACAGGATGCCACAACTGACAGCAGCTCCCAAGATGCACAGGATCCAAGTGGAATGCAGCGAACGCATCTAGAAGTAATCTGTGTGTGTTGGGAGGGGTGAATGAGTGTGCCTGAGCTCTCTCTCGCTCTCTATCTATCTATCTTTTTCTGTCATGTGGTAAACAGATCGCTCCTCTGTGGTCAGAGCAGAATCCTTTCCTTGACTCTACCTTCCTGTGCTCATATCTCTGTGTCTCTGTCCTCGACTTTTTCTCTCCCTCTTTCTTTCTTTCCATCTCTCTTTCTCTCTCTCTCTTTAACCTTCCTCTCTCTTTCTTTCCATCTCTTTCTTTTAACGGTCTTGTTTGTTTTGCTCATTTTTAATACCCATTAAAAAAATCCACAAAAGATATATTACATAATCATGGTATTGTGTCACAAACTGATAGCTTGTTTTGCGAAATAGTTGTGCTGTTTTATATTTATTTAAATAGTACGTTATGGGAATATTCCAAGAAAGTCAATTCAATTCCTCACTATTTTCACAGCAAAGGGTGTTCAGAAATCTGTGTAAATCCCATCACTAGTTAGTACTAGTTAGTTTGCCAAAAAGCTTGTTACATTGCCTGACACTGAAAGATTTTTCCATTTATATTTTTATATATTCCATTTATATATTTTGGAGGCTCTAAGAGCAGTGTTAATGTAATTCTTCCACTTCTCCTTATAAGTTAACATTTTGCAAATGCAAACATTTGCCTCATAACTGACAAAATAACTGATCCAATATAAATTTCCAGGAAATATGATTCACAGTAAAGTATACGACAGAACAAAACCTAAACCGATCTTATGGAGGTACTGTCAGAGTCAGAATGATCGGGCATGGCACTCCTTTTGGGCCCATTAATCACAGCAAAGCTGAGGAGATAGGTAGGGAGCCCAGATTGCTTGCAGATGGGAGTGGGAGAGTTTCAGTCAAGCACCCCCCCTCACCCCTCAACCTAACCCTTGGGGGGGAAGGGCCTGCAGGGTAGAGTGGTCCTTGGCCCTGGAGAGCCCATCAGATGTCTATGTCTGTGTGTGTGTTGAAGAATGGAAGGTTAACGGCAGGTTTCTGAGGGTGGGGGTGACGCAGGTGTGCTCGCAGTCTGATCCTGGTATGTTTGTGTTTTATTACACCCACCAAATTTACTGCTGACAACAACCTTAGGTGAAATGTAGATGCTTTGTAGATGCATTGCAAGAGACAGCGCTGTCAAACACAACTATATTTTTGAGTCGTGTTGAGATAGCCTGACTTTTATGTCCATTATTTTGTGTGACGGCCTTTAGTAGCTTTCAGAGAGAATTTGAGAGTTTGTCTCATTTATCTGTTCGCTCTGAGGACCCACTAAAGTCTCTGTTGGAGTGTCTGTGCACTCATTCCCCTCTATAGCCCGTTCCCCTTTGGCAATTAAGAGGCTCCAGCGAAGCAGTCCACTTTGCCCTCTCCTTATTCAGCACGGTAAAGTGGTGAAATGACTGTGCCATTAAGGACACAAAGCTTCTCCCCGGACACCCCAGCCCCTCATCTGATAAAGTGCAGAAACCAGATCCAGAGCGCCTAAGAGCAGCCTCACCTGACTGCTGATCACTGATTAGAGCCCAGCGCAGGAAAGGTTACACAATGATTTACTGAGGATGGTTCACTGACACTTAAGCTCAAGAGCCCCATATTCATTCATACTCCTCCAGTACCTGCAAACGTACATGAACAGCAATGAGGCGAACATGAGAACGAATGTAGCAAAGTTTAGAGTTTTTCAATAAACTAGAATATGAAAACATTAATCTGAACAAATTGCGATAAACTCAATCATCACAATTTATACTCCTTCTGGTTCAATAAGTTTCACTCTTTTGACCCACATTACTCACACCTACCCACCCAGCATGTCAAATTCAGCAAATAAACAGTCACTGTGCATTACACTTGCAGATAATGGTCTCTGTAGAGGATGTGCATGATTCATTAAATTGTATAGAAATTATAATTATATTATATAATAATAATTCTAGTATTCTTGAAATTTCTCAGTTGCCATTTTTAGCCCAATTTTACAAACTTACTTTTAAGCCTGCAAAGTGTTAATACGAGTCGAAAAAACAAAAAAGACTGTAAATAACAAAAAGACTATTAAAGGAAAAGTTTATTTTGTAAAATTGCCTGAATACCTTCAGAGAGGCTCTTCCAAGAACTATAGATATTCAGAGAGATTTACTCCCACTAATATTCCAGGTAAAACATTTCAACAAGGACACCCCTTCCATTTGAATAAACTCTGCAGAATAAAACTGCATGATGTCACATGTAATTAAGAAAAAAAAAGTGTGTGAGGCAATTGCTACCAAGCAAGTGCGTCAGTGTCTCTGACACTTTTGGACAGGCTGATGCATAAAGCTGCTCTTTCATGAGACTAATGACCAGAAGCCAGACTCACTCCCTCTCTCTCTGTTTCTTTCTCTTTCTTTCTTTCTCTCTTTCTCTCTCTCTCTCTCTCTCTCTCTCTCTCTCTCTCTCTCTCTCACACACACACACACACACACACACACACACACACACACACACACACACACACACACACACACACACACCTTAGCCCTAGCTCTCACACACAATGTCCCTAGCCCAATAAATTAAATAAATTAATAAAGTAGTAAAGCCAGCACTTGGCCTTGAATATTTGATGATTTGATGAATATAAAATACATAAAAAATAAATGAAATATGACGGTGATAACTGTGATAGATTTCAGCACATTGCAGCACAATGTGTAGACATTTTGTAGATATCAATAGTTTTTTTTTTTTTTATATACCTACAGTCCTTATATAATATTCAAAAAGGAGAGATGGCATATAAATGGTTGCCCACTTTTAAAGTGAAAGTGACTAATTGCCATTACGCAGCACACAGTGAGACACAATGAAATGCATCCTCTGTTTTTCACCCACACACACTGTGCAGCAGAGGGCAGCTATTTAAAGCTATTTAAAAAATTTCTCTTCAAATAATTATATACATGACTAATACAACACACATCACTTCATATAAATGTTGACTATGAACCTAGCAATTTTTTAGCAAAGTTTTTTTAAGATTATCCTGAGATTCCCAAACATTCACTAATTGAGAAGGGAAGTAACAAAGTAAAAGTCCATTATTAATGTGCTTAAACAGAGTTTTCAGGTTTATGAACTTTTTATTTTACTTTTACTAAAAAAATACAGTGTTCATTTACTCTTTCATTATATTTCCTATTTTTTTACCTTTTTTGCAGCCTAAAGCCTGAACCAACACAAAGAAAGCGAAATCTTTCACACTCAAGATACAAAGCTCAATGTAAACAAAACAAAGAAGCAAGTCAGTAGACTCAAACTGTGTGCTGATGTGATGCCCTTGACGGGAGAACTAGTGCAAACATGCATAAACGTGAACCAGTAAAGTTAATTTTCGTTATTTTTAGTAAATTGTTTTTAATAAGATTTGAAATTAAGTTACAATGATATTAAAATAGTGTGAGGTTTAATTTTGCTTTGCTGTTTTCCCTTTATATTTTTTGGAGCTATTTTTACTTTTTTATTTCAGAGCCTCTGCTTTTCACTTAAACTTGAGTAAAGAAGTTGACGCAGTAGTTCTACTTAAACCCAAGTCATTTTTAACACAAGAATCTCTACTCCTACTTGAATATAGAACGATTGTACTTTTTACACCTCTTCATACTGCACATAAAGGCAACTTTCTAGAAAAAAAAAAAGAAAAAAAACCTGCAGCGCTATGATATCATTAACTGATTGGGTGCCTTGGATGTGAGTGAGGGTGTAGAATTTATCTGCATGGCGGTGCATGTTGGTATTTTCTGTTCTCTCTAATGATTTAAAACTTCTTGTCTTGCTGTGCAGAGAAACACAACAAAACTGTGTACTTTGGATGTCTTGTTAGGCAATGAGTGTCAGTTCTGCTTGTTGCCAGTTAAGTTCAGGAAATGTCCTTTGGCTTCATCAACTGTTTAAGATACGCTTGCAGGATTTAGTCTACACTTCACATTTAAAAATGACCGTTCCACAGCGACATGACATAAAACTATCTTTCAGAAGACGCTCGGCCCAATTTATCAATCATTAAGTGTGTGTATAGGGGAAGGGCTGTCTCTCCAGGGGGGTCTAAAGCAAACTCTTTAGCTGGGGGCAGAAGAAGCCCCCTCAGCTCCCCACATGGGCCTGATGTTTATCCTGGCAGCGATAGCCGTGGTGTGCTGGGCCTGACGTTATGCCCACTCCCAGCCACTGTTTTTCAGCTTGAAGCGGGCAGCGCCAGGGTAAACACATGAGCTCAGCCCTCGGCAGGCCTCTGCTGGGCCTCTGCTGCCCCAGCACTGCCCACAGGCCAGGGTAAACAGCCACGACGAGACTAATAACAAGGGAATCCCACCAGAGAGAGAAGGAGAGGGGAGTGTTGTGGGCTGATGGCCTGTCATCACACAGTAACCACCTTAATATGAACAAGATAGCCAGCCCAAGAAAACTAGACTCAGTGAGAGAGAAGGAAAAAGGCATAGAGAGCATTTTTTTGTGCTCATAAAATGGTGAAAAAAAGAAAAGAGCAAACAGTAGCCTCTTACATAAATTATCCTGGACATTTTGAAACATGAGCTATTTATCTTAAACAAAAAAAAAGATGGCTGAGAATAAATTCAAGTCATGACATCTCCCACTTGCCCAACCCCCGTACTGTGAAAATATCTACTGTCCTACTGAAAATAAATAAGTCCTGAAATAAAAACCGTGTCCTATAATGCTAACTGACAAGAGAGGATTCTTTTGAGTGACAACATGACGGAAACACTTTAGTGACACTGCTTCAAAAATTCTTCTTGACACCATTAAAAGATTCTTAGATTTTTCCTCATTTTCTATCCAGTTTAGTCATGTCTAATTCCATTTAGTTAGGCCCTTATGGCTAGGAATTCTCCAACCTCTCAGACATACAATCCATAGCGTGTGCTTCCTCTAATTCTTGTGAAGGGAGAACGAAACTACTGCACTGGCTAATACTGAGTGAGGAAAGAGCGAGAGGACTGTGCTACCCTTTCAGAAAGAGCAAAGTCATTTAGATGATCTCACTGGCCATGGATGGCATCACCAAGAATCAACTTGCTGAATGCTGCAAGCAGCCACTTTAGGCAACTTGGTCTCTTTTACCAAACCACTTCAGGAAAAGGAGTGTCAGATTTGCAACCCTTCTTATGACTGTTTTATAAACACCAGACCAAGCGCTGTCTAAAACGGCTGCATGTAGAGGTGAATTTTATATTCATTTTTATAGCTGACAGTAAATCTTACTGTCCTTAACCACACTTATCCGTCTGCACCACCTTAGTGAAGAGCTGGATGCAGACTGATTGTGTTGGTTCATCAAGATTTTCAATATTAAAAGCAACACAGAGAGAGAGAGAGAGAGAGAGAGAGAGAGAGAGAGAGAGAGAGAGAGAGAGAGAGGAGAGAGAGAGAAAGAAAAGCATATTAAATCACAACAGACTTTTTTTCTCAAAATTACATCCTCATGATTTTGGATTTATGATTGTGGAAACATTTTACCAGCACTCTAATGGACTGTAATTTCTTATCTATAAGACAGGACAAATAAAATGTGCCGAGAAAAGTGCTCCGTTATGAACATGAACAGGTTTTCGGTCCAATACAAACTGTGGAAACCTTTGGTACAGCTCTGCCAGAAAGGTATTATTTCTGTAGAAGATCATTCTGAAGCATGTTAAAATGTCCAGAATGGGATGAAGCTTGATTTTACCCTTCGGGGGAATGAACAGGTGCATCCTCCTTGGCCCTGCCAACCTGGCTGGGTCAAATAAGGGCACAGTCTATTCATTCTGCAGGACCAGAACACATGATGATCCTGTCTCATATGGTTCCACTACCTCACGGCACAACACAATTCAAGCCTGTGATGAATTGCTCAGCCTCATGTCACTTGACATTTACCTGCAATTTTTCTCTTTGATTCTATATTTAGCATCCCTAAGGGTCAATCGCTCATTTTGGTTGCACAGTCAGAAAAGTCACTATACAACCAATGTCTTCAGTATAGCACACTGGAATACATAAATAACACGCACACACACACACACACACACACACACACACACACACACACACACACACACACACACACACATACATGTACACTCAGCTAAGTGATGCATTGCTGTATTAAGCACTTAACCTCAACAGTAAAATGACAACAAGCATTACTGACAAATAGTTCACAGTGTTAATGGATTACATATGGAGCCATCTGCATGAGCTAAAGCAAATGTTAGTGAAAGCGATTAGTAGAGCCTTACTGAACAAATTTGTCCCTTGCCTTGTCCCCTGACTGCTGCTGCTGCTGCTGCTGCTGCTGCTGCTGCTGCTGCTGCTTGTTGTGGTACCTGTAGGGAGCAGACAGACATGTGAACTTGCGAGCTAGACAGACATGTGCACCTAATATGCAAATGACAGATGCACACACAGGTTCTGGAAGAAGTATTTGTAGGACACTTTGCCTAGAGTGCCCTTCCTATCGAGACCTTTATCATGAGTGCTCTTTCCAGGAGTGAAATTAAATTGGACTACAAAGATGCCAGTGTGTCTGGATTTGACTCTACCCTGTGTTAAGGGCAAAGGAAACCACAGAAGGCTTTCTTTTCTAGTTTTCTTTCATAATAAAGAATTAACTGGCAAGGCAAGCTAGGTTTTAACTGAACAGCTAGTTTTAGTGATGCTGACGTCCTGGAGCTTAGAGCATTTCTAATTTCTAAAACTGTATTGGCTGATTGATCAATTACTTAACATCCTTTCCTTGCAGTAATCCTGCAAATGATGCCACACACACACCCACACAGTCAAGAGTATCCATCTATCAGTCAGTCAGTCAGTCAGTCAGTCTATCTATCTATCTATCTATCTATCTATCTATCTATCTATCTATCCATCCATCCATCCATCCATCCATCCATCCATCCATCCATCCATCCAAGTTATCCTCATTTGAAGACAATAAACCCACTGATCATCAATAATCACCTTCTTTATTGACTCCTAGACATCCTTTCAGCTCTTGCAGGGAGATTGTTTTGTCCTTATTGAGATCGCAGTAATCTGTGAACTTGCGAGCACATCTCTTGGGCTTGGCTTTCTTTTTCACGTAACGCTTGAAGGGCTTCATCTCCTTTTTGTTGATGTCATGGCTGCCATTGTTGTCCAGCTGAGCAAAGTACCAGTGCACCACACGCTCCTCCAATGTGTGACTGGGGTCAGGCTCCACAAATCTGCAGATGAGAGATGTTGAGTTTTTTGCTTTGCAGTATGTGAACATCAAACCATAACTGCTAGTCACTTCACACTACTGGAATCATTGTTCTTCAAAACTGAAAGAAAATTTCACATGTTGCAATCAATTTTGTTTTAGACCGATATTGGACTGTGCATATATAGCATTTGCTGCTTACTCTTAAGTATGTGACCATAATATTGCAAGATTTTAATTATTATTTTATTTTTTTACCACTGATGATTCTCCTTACCTCCCACCACCAGAGGGAGTTGGTGAATTAATGGCTTGTACCATGTCTGTCGTGAGGGCATCCAAAAGGCTGGTAATAAATTCTATCTTCTTTCCTTCTGGACAGCCTGTCAACATTTGAGTTTTAAAAAATACATTTAAAAAAAGGTTATAGTGTGAGGCAATGTCTGGAAAGGGTGGGCAATTGGACCATGAAACAAATGAAGACCTAAAAATACACATGCCAACAAATATATGGACATACTGGACATGTGTGTGGAGAGTTTATTTAAGTGCGAAAGAAACAAGTAGAAAAGAGCTAGCCGTGCAAGGCGACACAAGTGGTCGTCGAGCACCCAGTTAACTTTTACAATGCATTGCCGAACACCTTGAGTAGCGCCTTTTAATTGCCCCAGATGCAGGCCCATAACAGCACGCTAGCCCAGCGCAGATATTTCCGCTTTAATTGTGTCTATTAAAGCACTTCAAACAGGAGAATGTAATAAACTAATCTTCTAGTTTTACGTTTTCACCCATTTCTCTGGCTCTTTCGCTTTCTCTCACATGTTCCCCAGCTCACACTGGACTGTTCATTCTCCATTCCTTCTGAGGTTTTTCTTTCTTTTTGGTCATTTGGATGGATGAGGGCAGTATGTGTGTAGTGGGGTCTTGGGGACCAAAAGGTGAATTCAATTAGCATCAGTGTTGCAAGGACAAGCGATGTGATGCACCGCCTCATTGCTTTTCAACCTGGGGGTAAAATTTGAGCATATGGATTCAAATCTATCCATTTTAACCTATGACATATACTATAGATCTAAACTGAGCACTCACTCATTTACTCCTTTAGTCAAGCTTAATAAAGCATGTAGTAACTTAGCTGTCAGAACTGCTCTCATGATTTACTTACAAATGTACTAATTCTATAAAGATGACACGAGGGTAGTTGTGGAGCGTTGGCAGAGCATCCAGCTAGAGTACGTAAAAATAATTCCCCTTAACCCCCCACTGGCAGCAACACCCCACCCAACCCCTCACCCCAACCCCACTGCAGCCCCTCTCCACCCGGTCCAACCAGCCATAAACCATGGCACACATCTGCTGCGCAGTCAGGAGCCATGTTTTACTCTGTAAATGTACCAGATGGGGAATTAAAGAGGGGTTACAATGAAACTTTAAATGAAGGGGAGAGAGTTGATCAACTAAAGCAAAGCAGCAGAAAGCAGTGAAAGAGACTGGGAACCTTGTGAAAGCCTCCCACTTGAAAAAGAAGACCACCTTGAGGTGAAAACACATGGGATGCATAATCTCATAACCCTCTGTCAGACAACGTTCCCAAGACCAAACAAATACTGAGAAGTATTTGTGTATTCAGATGTTCATAATTAAGGCCAGGAATATCCCTCAGTCCAGACGAACCTTCTTAGCTCCTTCATGTAAAAAAAAAAAAAGTTGATTTTATCCTTTTAATTTACTCTTTTTACTTTAACAAAGCTGCTCATTAGACTGCTGCAGACAGTCTAGTTACAACACTGCTGCTCCGGTCCATCCACATTCAAGCTCATGCTGCCGTTCTCTTGTTGGATGAATGTCCTGTCTTAACAATTGTTCTTTGTAATCTTGTCTGCACTTGTCTGGTCTTGTGTTCTGTGTTGTGTCAGATGTTGTCTCATGTGTAGCACCATGGTCCTGGAGGAACGTTGTTTCCTTTCACTATGTACTGTGTATATGATTGAAATGATAATAATAACCTACTTGACTTATGAAAAGAAAACGGCTGAAGCAAATTAATGTATTTTGTATGTCAGTCAATTCTTACTGGCACTTTAAATAAGTGCTTCTGGTGCATAAAATACACGTTTAGTGATTAAATCCTGGTGTGAATGCTTGCCGTTGCTCACAAACCACAGATAATAACAGAGGCACAGCACAGGATTAGGAAGAATTGTGTAACTGATGTTTTTTTGACACATTTCATGCGTTACTTTCCAACTTTCACAACTACTAGAGTGTGTGCTTAGACTTTCTCTTCATGTAATGTAGCGTCTCTACTAGTTGAGGGCCACAGGCAGTGAAGTCAAGTGAAGTGTAAGTGAGTATTTGTCATTGTGAGCACACAGCACAGCGCTCAGTGAACCACGACGAAATGCTTCTCTGCTTTTCACCCATACACACTAATGGGCAGCCAGCCAGCACCTGGGGAACAGTGATGAGGACGGTACCTTGCTCAAGAGTACCTCAGGGCTGGTCCAGGATTCAAACCCACAACCTTCTGAACCTTGAGGCCTAGTCCCCACATTCTAAGCCACTGCTGATGGTTCTGGGTTATGTTCCCAGCAGGGGTAGCCTGGGTCGTTGGATGAAACATGATGACACTGCAAGCTGTGGATTTTATTTCTTTTCTGTATTTGTGCCTCTGGTTTAAAGAATCTGTATTGTTCATGTTCTTTCTCAAGCTGATATGACTCTCCAGTCTGTAGTCTGAGTTGCAAGTCAGTTAAGAAATTAGTATGAACCAAGGTCTGTAGTGTCTTCCCTCACCCGTCAGGTCTCTGTCTCTGAAAGGGTCCTCCATCTCAAACACCCGTGAGCGAGCTGCACTGTCGCACTCTGGCTTCTTATATCTGAGAGAGAGAGCGGGGGGGAAGCACAATGTCAAGTATGAACTCTTGACAACAGAGGAATTTGGTGGCTGATAAAGCCAAAAACAAAGAATATAAAGCTGTAAACATTTTCTACTCATTCTAAGAAAGCAATCTGAGAACACTTTTAAAAGAAGAGAAACAGAGGCCATCTTCTTTTCCTGGTGAAAGAGAAATGGCAAAAAAGCATATTTCCCTTGGTTTGAGAACTAGGTTGCCTTGGATTTAATGCTGAAAGAAGGAGGAAGTAAATTAAACAAATCATTTCCAAACCTCTCTAATAAAAGACAGGTGACTGAACATGTTTCTTGTGAGCATGACTAATTAATAATCATCACTTTGGTTGCTTTAGCAGTGAATGTGTATTCCATCTTACAATTTGATCAGTGGGATTGGTTTTTTCCCACTGTGTTCCAAAACCAAGTATTTGTGGCATGAGAATGCATTTCATCTCACATCTGGGGTAATGAGAGAGCTAAGCTGTAACCTTTAAAAGATCTGTCCGTAAGTTCAAACACAAGCGGGAGAGTGGGCTCAGTGCCTGAACTCAAATTGCAAACTTTTGCCTACATTTAAACTGCAAACATTTTAAATACACTCTATGGAGCCATTGTTCCAATTAGCCATGTGGGAAAAAAGATGTGGATTTAGCATTTCTATTTAGCAAAAATACGTATATATTTATAAAAAAATATTTTTCTAAACAATTTTTAAATTGAAATTTTTTAAGGTCAATAATAAGCCTCGAGTTCAAATAAATCATTTGGCCAAACATCAAACTGTCCACTTATCCCAGATTTAGTTGATAGTAGTTTATTAGTTTTGCAATGGAGCTACAAAGCTTGTGTTGCTAACAGATACTAGTCAATAGTCACCCAAATTGTTTCTGTAAATATTTTCCAAAACTTAAATTGCTATATCACGTAGCTGGTAATGCAGTCTTATAGATATGATTTATGACATGGCATGACTGTGAGCTAGAAATTGAACCAAATATCACAGTACAGGTGAGCACTGTGTGAAGTCCATTTAGTGTCTATTCACAAACTCTTCAGGATTAGAAATACTGATCTCAAATCAGTTTTTGAAGTAACAATTGCCCTAAATACAGAGAAATCCGATCAAGGATCAGTCCCTCTAATGACTTCCCTTTGAAAACTCTTGCATGAAATTGCTGCCATTGGCTGTGAATTTTTCTTATTATTTGTAGCTTATGGCAAGTCAAAAGCTACATCCTAAACTATATAAACAGTATAACATATAAACAAATTTATCAAACTGTTAATGTGGTTTAAACAGATTAGTTAGAATCTATTCACAAAATGAGATCGCTGTTGACCTCTTGTGTTTGTTAGCAATCCAAGTTTTGCACCAAACTTGTATTACCTTATCTGGGATAAGTCAAAAACTAATTCTACCTGCTAAAAATGTGCAGCCCTGCAAATATTGCTATGTGGAGTATCTCTTGTACTCACCTGGCAGAGGATCCAGGAATGGGCCTTCCAGTGTCTACCAGTACACACCAGCAATAGCCAGTGGACTGGTGGCACTGGACAGGCTTGTAGAGTCCCAGTGGCCCACAGTCTGGGATGAAAATGGCCTCTCGTGGGTTCTGTCGAGCCTCATCCAGTGCACTCTGTCTCTCCTGGTCACAAGAAGGGACTTTCTCTGGACCCACAAGAAAAAAGAAGATAAAATCTCCAGTATTACAATCCGTTTACAGGTCACAATGATAGGATGTATAATGTTGCAGATCAGGCTGATATAGCTTAACTACAGGCCCTGTAGCAGTGATTATATAACATGTAAGAATACATTCCCCATATTGACTAAATTGCAGTTGCCAGAAGAAATTCACTGTTGACACAAAAGGTTTGATGGAAAGTGGAAGTGCTTGTTTAAATAAGGACAGGCAGAAGCTCTGTAATGGAAACAATCTCTAGAGGGATCTTTACCCTTTGACACTTCACACAGGACCCCATATTTATTAATGGCACAGACTCTTGAGAAATGTTAATTTAAATGTTTTAACGCCTTGTCGCATAAATCTCTATTTATGTTGAAATCCATTTAGCGCATCACTCACTTACCGAGGTGGGGCCAAGAGCAACAGCGCCACATGTTGCAGCTAATCCTACTAGTGCTGCACTGAAGAGGGATTTTAACCACTACAGATTCATGTCCTTTTTAATCAAGCGGTTTATGGAGCATTAAGCTTTAACAACAGTATTCTCAACCACTTTGCCTTGCAACACTCCCCCACTGCAGAGGCGTTTGGACAGAACACATGGTTTGAGCTGTCAAACAGGTGGACCAGTCAGACAAAATGTGAGCTTCTGTAGTAAACACATACACACAAACACAGTGTGGATATCCGAGATCATCTCCTAGAACCATGGAGAGACACAGCAACTTACCAAATCCCAAAACCCTAAAAGAAATCTAATATAATGACCCCAATCATGTCGTACCAGCTCATGTTACTCCTTTTAGTTAGTGTTGTGGCTAGGAGAATTTCTCGGATAAAGAGGGGGGTATGGGGCTGACTTTGGACTGTGGGAGATTTAAATGGTAAAGGAAGCCACGGTTGAGCCAAAGGCTACAGAAGGCAAGGGTTTTCTGAGCCTTCAAATGAAAAGCGTGATATACAGCCTTACTTGCTGTAACCAAATACTGTTGTTTTTGCCTTTGTGTCCTTTGCAAACAGTTCTGATACAGGGACTGACGGTGCTGCATGCTCAGGAACAGGCCTGGGGCATTTTACGTGGGACCTGGCTCAAAGGGGGGGTGAGAGTTTTTGGGGGAGACCTGTTTCCAGCAAGCATTTGCCATTGGAGTGCCAGTATGAGTCAAGGCTCTTGCTCTGCATTCAAGTGTTCTGAGCTGCTCTTGCTTCTGGCCAAGACTCTTCACATCCAAATTATTTAGCAGTGTTTATTATAGTGGGGGTATACTGGCGCCAGGCAGCTGCGATTCCCAAAAGAAAATAGTTTTTCTTATACACAGAAATGAAAAAAAAGGCTGGACAGTTACAATTCAATCTTCTCCTCTACTTTTTTTTTTCCACAGTGTGCTTGTGAAACTTTATCTGTGACTCTTCTCTTTTTCCCTGAGTTTCCAGAGAAGAGATTTTAAAGTGCAAAAAAAAAAGTACAAAACAAATAATGAGGGAGAGGATAGCTGAGGTGAGAACTCACTGCTTTATGCTTTGCACTGTTTACAGGCTTGCATTGATTAGTTGACACAAAGTGAACTGTCAGTAAACCCTTTTGATTTCCTTAGAATCACTCCAGAAAATCAGTGCCTCCTGTTCCTCATCTCGCCAGCTTCAGGCCAAACAAAACAGCTCTGAAGTGTTCAAAACCCACACACACGCACACACACACACACACAGTCCTCACCAAAAGTAATGGAACAGCAAAGGCAATAGTATTTGCTATGAGTTGAAAGCATTTGGTTTTGAGAAGATAAAAATATTGGTCAAGAGGTCATTTTTTCTGCTTTTATTTCCTGGTCTTCAGATCTAGATATGTTATTGTAGATATATGTATTAGATAGAACATAGGACCTTTCGTAGCTGACCACCCAGGTTTTCAAGTGAGCAAAAGTACTGGAACATGTGAGGGCTGTTAAATTGATTGTTTAAAATATAAATAGCTCTAGAAATTTCTTCTGAGGTCAAGTTTTGAATTTCACCTCTGAAGGTTTGTAGTTAAAAAGGGAAAACCAACCAGGGGACAGGAAAGCATCCCATTTCGAAGCTGAGACGTGGGGTATTTCACAAACACTGGGTATATCAGGGATGTTCTAAAAACTGGAAACCACTGAGCAACAGAAATCAAACGGGTCACTCAGGAAAAACAACGGTGGCTGATGACAGGCAAATTGTGAGAGCACTAAAGAATAACCACAAAACATCAGCCAGTGACATTATGAACAACCACCACAGGGAAGTGGTCGAGGTATCACAATCCACTATTTGAAGAGTTTGAGAGCAGAAATACAGAGATCATTGCACCACGTCCAAAGGATGCAAGGCATATGCAACCAAGTATTAAGTGTAATTTGCTGTGATTTACTCTAACACTTTTGCTCCCTGGGTTTTATTAATTTAGCATATCTAGGTAAAAAAAAAACAACAACTAATAAATGAAAGCTGAAAGATCTCTCATCTCATATTCATCTTTTGATTTCAAACCCAAATGTCTTCATTGCACAGCAAAAACAAATGAATCTGCATTTTTGTTGCTATACTTTTGAATGTAACTCTTATATAAACACATATACACATGCAGACACATGATTGCACGCTCCTAGAAAGCCTCTCGCTCCTTAACTTTCTGTCAAATCACTTTCAGCTGTGGTCACTCTCTGGTTTCCAAGACTCCAGAAAGTTAAATCCAGGCATTTAAAGCCAGAATCAGATCTGAGAAGATAAAGAGCAATGAGTCTAATCTACATATACACATTTGATGTAACAATTTAGTCATGTTTGTACATTGTTTACTTTTTTCATTTTATTTGCCTCGTTCTAGAAACATTATGAATAATATATTACATTAGATATAGAACCACAAAGATTATGTACAATTAGAATAATGAAGTGATTTACTACTCCAGAATTACCTAAGCATTCTCCTCTTTCAGAGCACAGTTAAAACATTATTAAATATCAGATTGAAATATTGGTCAGATCTCAACATCTTAACAATGTTGATTTTATTTTTTCAAGCAAATATCTACCAATAAGATTCTGATATGATCATGCATCCTTAGCTAAACCCACTTCCGTAGATAAATAAATATTATATTGCATGTTATTCCTTAGGCCCTACATTCTGCCTGTTTGTTATACTTTACTTAATTCACTCTTGAGCTAAACCTTCAGTTCAGGGCATTTCAAATCTGGAAAGAACAAAAAAAAAAAAAAAAAAGAAAAACAATCCAATCTTATTATAATGCTCATTTCTGCTTGTTTCCCCATGGGCATTCTAACATCTTGTTAGCACTCCACTAGTGTTTTTTTAAGATTAAACAAGGACATTAGAAGCTTGCAACAGACAGTGACATATATTTGCATTTGCATTTAACAGTTTTATTGTGACTAAAGTTGAAGTTGACACCATTTCAAACAACTGACTGAAATCCGGTTATATTGTGGCAGCCGCAGCCAGTGAAACTAGTCAGTGTCTTCCAGAAGGCCTACTATGACATTTTTTTTCTCATAAAAAAGGTCTCACTTTTTTGTAAATTTAAATGTAAATGTTAGTGATCGTTTCATCTATAAATTCTTATTTATTTTAATAGTTATCCTAAAGCTGAACCCTTTCAGTCCAGGGCCTGGGAAAAAAAAAAATTTGCACGATTTGCATTTAGGCTTTAACACAATAAAAAGTAGGAGTATGACTACAGAGGATAAAAGAATAAAGGCTGCATATTTTATATGCTTCTTAATAGAATGAAAATCATTTAAAAACCTCACAAGCACAACAAGCTTCAGCTTTAAATCTAAATAAATAAAAGGTGAAACAGCTTAAACTCCTAATATTTTCACTCTTAAAGCTAACTAACACTGTTTCATAGCAGTATCGGAATTCTTCACTTTAAGAATAACAGTAAGCATATAATACGTCTTCATTTTAAGGGATACAAAAATGCAAAAGATTTAAAAATGTGAATCTCTGCAAGGCTATGAGCGTACACTTGACCCGAAACCACCAGTGCATTTCCAAACCGAGGGATATTGGTTTGCTGTCATTGTCCTCCTGTGACACTGGATGCTAATTAGAAGCAGGAGGAGGCTCTACAGGATCCCAAACAGCTGTCAGTACAAATCAGTCTCTAACTGTTTCCTGCAGAACCAAATATCCACTGTCAAATCATTGTTTTCGCTCATGTTTTTGTGGCGGAGCAAAAAATAAACACTTCGGCTTTCTCTCCGTCAACTTAAGCCATAAATGCATGCAGTGATACCACTGTCATGTCTCAGACAAAGCAGTCTTTGCACATGCTACTGTAATTACACGGGCTCTGATGCCTAAATGACACTATACATGCATGCAAATGCAAAGAATATGTATGCTTTTGATCACATTCACATGCATTTCTGCTCTCAGTCATGGAACTCACACATTCCCTGTGACAACAGAGTCCTACACTTTCTCTGTTCATGCATAAACTCCCCCAGCTTTAGAGAGCTGACTAGGCATGCCCAGAGGGTGCCATGTTCTTCTGAAGGAAATTGTGGAGGAGACACAGAGGGCTAAACAAATTACACCAAAGAGAGCTGCACAAAAGACAGGCACCATAATGTGTGTGGAGTTAGGTTTCACACTCCTGGACTTGTTTTATACGGAATCAAAAACATTGCACAATCTGCACCACTGAATCTCTTGGCATGGATACTATTATGTAGATGCTCTGAAATATGTCTATAGGAGCAGAGCCACGTGGCTGTGAATATGTCAGAATTAAGATCCATGGAAACACACTTTATAAATGTGGGCAATGGGCATTGTAAGACAAGCACCCATGCATCTCAGCCTACAGTTACTGACTTGAAATCAGAATATGCAATCATATATTCAACTGGTTTGCTCTGAGAACTGTTTTGAAAAAAAAAAAAGGACCAAAACGTATTCAAATTTTTGTGTGCATATTGCCTTTTGGTTTTAGATGTTAAAACATTTGCACCTTTTCAAGTTTCGGCTTATTTGGCTCTATTAGGTCTAAAAACCGGATGTAGGCAATTTAAGAGAATAAATAAAAAAGATCCTTCAAACCTCCCATTTGTTGAGTTTCTAAGACAATCAAGAAGCAGGGCTATACTATAAAATCTCAGCACTTCCTGCTAGTAGTAGTAGTAGTAGTAGTAGTAGAGGGTGCTGGTGGTCTAGTGGTAGGACACTCGCCTACAGACCAAGAGTTCACAGGTTTGAATCAGTTTGAATTTGCGAACAACGGTGGCCTAGTGGTGAGGGCGTTGGCTGCATGATCGGAGGATCGGCGTTCAAACCCCTTCCCAATAGGTTGCCCTGAGGTACCCTTGAGCAAGGTGCCGTCCCTGTCACTGCTCCCCGGGCGCTTTCAATAGCTGCCCATTGCTGCACGGTGTTTGAGTGTGCATGGGTTAAATGAAGAGGTCCAATTTCATTGTGGTTCATTGTCTGCTGTGTTTTGACCTCGCAATGATGAGGGTTGTCACTTTCACTTTTTAACTCCAGCATTGGGTTCCTGAGCAAGACCTTTAACCCCAAGTTGCTCCAGGGGGACTGTCCCTGTAGTTAAGAAATGTATGTCATTCCGGATAAGAGATCCTGATAAATGTAAACGTGGTAGATTTTAATGTTAAATGCCATTAAGAAATGCAAGTTAAGGAGAAACTTAACCCAAGATCTAAAAGTGACAGCCCTTGTCATTGCGAGGTCACAGCACAGCAGACAGTGAACAGCAACGAAACTGGACCTCTGCATTTAACCCATGCACACTCAAACACCATGCAGCAGCAGGCAGCTATTGAAAAGAGCTATTGAAAGATTTAGGGCAGCGGTGGCCTAGTGGTTAGGGCGTTAGCCACATGATTGGAGGATCGGGGGTTCAAACCCCTTCCCAGTAGGTTGCCCTGAGGTACCCTTGAGCAAGCTGCTGTCCATCACTGCTCCCCGGGCGCTTTCAATAGCAGCCCACTGCTGCACATGTGTGTATGGGTGAAATGCAGAGAATGAATTTCCCATTTGTGGGATTATAAATAAAGGATTATTATAAAGCGCCCAGCAGTGACGGGGACGGCACCTTGCTCAAGGGTACCTCAGGGCAACCTATTGGGAAGGAAGGAAATTCGAAACTCCGATCTTCCGATTATGTAACCACTAACCACTAGGCCACCGATGCCCATAGAAAAACTTGGAACCAGAAATACTCATGTGGAGCAAAGTTCCCATGTTACTGCCATTATCAGGGAGATGTAGCTGGTAGGGAATAGTAATGTGCTGCTCCACTAAATGAAAAATCTCCCTCCAACTTGAATAACACAGAAAACCGTTAACGTTGCAGTGCCCTGTAAGACGACATGAATATTTCTGCTGGGAAAGTAGAAAAAAACCCAAACTCAAGAACAGAAAAAAACTAGTGGCAAGAACTGTTTGGAGGATGTGATTTCAGCCAAAAGGGGGTCTTTCTAAGTACTGACTGAATCTGTGCCCAATCCTATCCACATGCCATGTCTTATGCATCATTTTTTGTCCAATACGCTCCAAAAGTTTCAATATTTAACATGCAACTTTACAAACATGCCAGAATGATGTAGACATTTCAACACAGTGATGATGAGGATCACTATGTTGTTGAAGTAAACTGTTGACACCTACCTGGCCTTCTGCTGCTGGAGCTGTTCTGCTTGTTCTCTATGTAATCCAGTTGTTTGATCCACAGCGTGGGGGCGGTGATTTCTGCAACCACCAAATGCATAAATAATCCAAAGGCACATCAACAGTAATTTTATTCTTATTTGGCAGGTGGACTTACCATCACCATCTGGGACAACATGGGTCTCCATGGTGGGTGTTGGTTTGGAGCCATCATCTGGATTGAGGGTAAGAAAGAAACGGAAAGAGACTACCATTATTGAGGTTAATACAATCTACTCTCCAGAACTGTTGAATGGTTGGGATTTGCACATGGCCCGGCCAAGAGCACAGAAAACAGACAGAGATAAAGAGTAGGAGGCATAGAAAGAGGGAGTAGACAGAAGGAAGATACAAAGATGATTTAATTCAAATATACACTTTTCTGACACACTCTTCACGCTTTACTCTTTCACTCAAACACACACACACACACACACACACACACACACATACACACACATACAGAATAATGAAAGTTAAGCCATTTGTTAGACCCGTAATCAAAAATGGTCTACAAGAAATCTTACATGGTGGGATTATTTTTTTCTCTTATTGCAGATTCCGCATTTCACTAAAGCAAATGTGCTGTATCATGGCTGTAGTGTCCTACAGTACTTACCCAGAAATGTGGCATTGCATTCGGCCCTCTCTCCTTTTGGGCCCCATCAAGCATGAAAGCCCTGGCAAAGGAGCAGCCTTGCTAATGCTAAGATCAGTATAGGAGGTATAGGAGGATGGTATAGGAGGATGGGTCACAGAATGTCATTATTTAAATGATAATTAGGCAAATTAGCTGCCTTTCAAACAGGACACTCCATTAGAGATCCCCACAATGGAAACTGTAACTGTACAGGATTTTCTATCCACGTCTTTAATGCAAAATTTTGCACAATTTAATAAAATCTTCAAAAAAGGCACTAAAATCCTGGATGGAAAAGCCAGAATTATTATTCTGTCGAGAAGACATATGAAAAATTTTATTGGAAAACACTTTTAGAACCTGGAGATGTAGCACAAATAAAATTAAGAAAAAGACTTCTTTAGTAGATAGCAAACATGACAGCAGTTGAAAATTCTCAGTAAGCTTGGACTGATGCTGAGGTGGCATATGCAGGAGATTGGCAGGGGATTGCAAGTTGAGAAAGCCACATTGGCACTCATTAAATGCTCACTGCCTGCTCCACTGGGCATCTCTGAATCGTGTGTGCTACAGCCAGCAGACAGACTTGGTTATTACCAAGAGCTGATAAAGGAGTGAACCTTTCCATCATCGAAACTTGTATGATGTTTAGTTCAGGAATGAATCCTGCGATTCTCTTCTGCTAATTTACCTAAAATGCATATATATATTTTATTTTCCAGAATATTTTACCATTATCATTAAACTATGCAGCAATTAAAAAAAAACTGTCCACATTTCCCTTTAAGAGGTTAACAAACATACCCTTGTTAGTTCAGGGAGACCAGACTGAGAACAGAAAGTGCCGCATCATCACTATATGCCTTGCTGGTAGTGACACTAACATCTGTTAGCCACAGCCTTGCTCAGAGAGAACAGCATAATGTAGTCAAAGTGTAACACGATCTGAAAAATGAGAGCCAGAGCCAAACCCTGAGAGCACTTCACAGTCACCCTCCCAAAGAACATACGCATCCCTTTCTGCTGCCATGGAGCAAACCTCTGGCCACACTTACACCCCGCAACACAGCCCCTGGGGCCTGTTAAACGACAACCTGGCTTTCCAGAGTTAAGAGCTGAAAGGCCGTATCCCTGCTGCCGTTGCTGTTAACTTCTGTATTAGTGGTTTGAGATTTCACTGCTGTGGTGGGGACTGGGGAGGCACTGGAGGTTGTAGCTGAGAAAGGAGAAGGCCTGCAGATCCCAGCCTTTGATCAGTGCTTAGCCCTCACACCGGCTGTAAAACCTAACAACTGGAATATGTTTTCATTGTTTATGGCCCCAAGAAGCCAAGCACCTACTTACAGAAACTCAAGCCTGGGGTCAAGCTTTGACACAAATAAGCTTTTCTTGTCAAACAGGAACAGAATAGCAAGTCCGATAAATTAATGTGACACGATTAAAGAAAAAAAAAAGGCTCTTTTCCTCCTAGATCACAGCCTCTAGTAAATGCAAGGAAATTGGTACATTGGAAGACAAAAAAAATCCATTAAAGTACTTGGATAATGAATCTCCATTTTAACTTCCCAGTATAACTGTCACTAATATATCAAACCAAACACATTTGTAGACACACACACACACATACAGAGGCATGCGCATAGATGAACTTTAGGGGCCAACTGATACACTGAGTGATGATATGACAATCACTATATATAAGTAAAACTTTTAAAAAGCAGTAATAATTACTGTATAATTTATTGTTGCACAGATATGAAGAATTCAAAGCTAAATGAAACTTTGCAGGGTTTATTGGTAAACCTGAAAAAGAAATATCACTATGATTTGCATTACAAAGGCACGTGAAATGTATCTTAAGCATTAAAATATAATTCAAATATAATAAAATTTTATCATTTTATAATTAGAACGTGTAAATGGTATCACCATTTTTATTGATTATTACTGGATGTTTTAGCCCCTTAAAAACTGTAATGGTCATGACAGACAGTATGTATCAGTTCGGCCCTAATGCGCACACTGAAATACCACACCTCAAACACATGACTCCATGGACCAAACACACACACACACTAAGTAATAAATGACACTTGCTCTGTGGATCTCAACTCACCTTTTTTTCCAGAGCTAGGCGGTCCTGGAGGTTTATCAGTTACTGAACCTTGCAAAAGAGAGCACATGTTTATAAAACCCTTAAAACCCTGGATTTACATTTATTAGGGAATTATATGGATTAGAAAAGACCCACAATGTACAAATTTGTCTTATGCAAAAACATGCAATCAGGAATGATACGGCAATGTCTGCAAAATCATCCATAAGGGTTAAATTACAATGACTTCTAAAACACTGTGTATAAATTTTACTAACTGTAAATGCCAGTTCCACCGGAACTCATAACTATGCCATATCATCTAATTATTTAACAAAGGTGGCAAAATGTGTTCTAAAACATGAATGCTGGACACCTGTCACTTATTTTTGTAATAACTCTTATTTTATACACGATACATAATCTGGTATGTAACACAACACTTAGGAAAACACATTGAGCACGGTCAGTTACAATATTTGCAGTTACTATGTACAAGGTACAGCAGTCAGTACACAGGGAGCCAGGTACGTGCAAACATTCAAGTTGGCATGCATGAATACACCAAATTAGAGAGTGACACCAATTAGAATGTGAGGGAGAGAGGATTTTGAATGAAAGGCAATCTGGAATGAAACTTACTACCTGTCAATCCACTTGTCCCAGCATGAGTTCCCAAAAATTCACGGAAGTTTCCTGCAAATGTGTGTGAGATGTTTCACTTTTTGTCATGATTCATTTGTTTCTGTTTTGTGACAGGTGTCCATCATTTGAATAATGGCTGGATTTAAAAAGACTCACGGAAAGAATGTAATGCAGTTTACTGTCTTGTTAAACAGCGAAATTTTGAAATGCAAAGAGCAAAAACAAAAGGAGTTCTCTGTACTGTAGGAGCAGCTGTAAAGCAAGGTTGTGAGAAACAATAATGAAATAATAGGAGCTAATCGAGAAACAGCAGGTGGAGTTAGACCCAAATTCTTAAAAATACAGCTGCCAGAAAGGCTTCTTGACAGAAAAGAGAACCAAAAGAATCTTTTAATGAATGCTTCTTAAAAGAAAATGTCCAAGCATGCAGAACTTTAAGCTTTAAAGAACTGTATATAATCTAAATATATTACTATAATGTATTATAATGACTAAAATGACTTTAAAAGTTCCATATATTGTAAATGATTCCAAGAATAACAATAAAAATTGTATAATACATTTATAAAAGGTGCCCACACGCTCAGATCTCTTTCTGCTTGTTATTATGTGACAAGTTATTGTCAAAATTCTAAAGAATCCTAACACAATGTAAAAGCTCCCTTAAGATCAGAAAAGAAGGTGTTTAATCCATTTTTATAAGAATCTTTACACTCACAATTCAGATATGAAAAACGGTTCTTCTTTGGCATCACACAACAAACTTTTCGATACCTTGTCTGAAGAACATGTGTACAACTGCCACCTTCCAAGTAGTGTAAATACCTAATTTTATGTAAAATCTTTAAAGGTTTCTTATAATTTTTGGGGTAAAACATGGACGCAAAGTGGGTGCAATTACCACCAAAGAGTGCAAAGATCGTGAAACAGCCCACAGGATTTGTGGAAGCCCATATCAGTATAAGATCACTACACCATGTAAAACACATGGGGAAAAAAGCTAGACTAGAAACAGGTGCTCCAATCATAGCGCAATCTAGTCCTGGCAATGGGCCAGAGTATTATCCTCAGTAGGAAAATTATAGCCATTACAGTAAAGTATTCCCATTCACTTTCACAGAGAAGAGCTCCCGTCATTTCAAGTATCTTCCTTGGAAAGAAGTTGCATGTGTGTGTGTGTGTGTGTGTGTCTGTGTGTGTGTGTCTGTGTGTGTGTGTGTGTGTGTGTGTTTGAGGGGTTGGACAGAGAAGAGCTGTGGAAAGAAATGTTGAAATGCAGACAGATAGAGAAAAATTGGAAAGAGCAATGGTTGAACGTTTTAAGTCCGAGAAAATCCTCCAAGACATCCATCAGCCTGAGACGTAGCGCACAAACAGAGGACATGTAAAATAAACACAGCAGTAGCTAGACTTTTAACAACACAGTGAGTCAAACAAAGAGCAGAACCTGGATCAAACAAAGTCCAAAAGGTCTCAAGGTTATGATGCAAAGACACGGCAGCTATGCAACAGCAGCCGAGCCTTTCAAAACACACACACACACACACACACACACTGTAAAATTGTCAGTGCCAGATTCAAAGTAACCTTAATAAAAGCTACTGTGTCCTATCTCCAAGCACACACTGGAGTACCTGAGCACACTGGAGTCTTGTTGTGCACCGAGGAGCCGCTGACAGGTTTGCCATCTGTGGTCACACACCAGCAGTAGCCTGTAAGAGTATGGCACTGGACCTGGAATCATACACACACAAACATGGGTGAAGGGATTATTGGAGGTCAAATATATTATTTGCTGTTATATTAGAAAAGAAAAATGATCACCAATCACTTGGTGTTATAGTCAAAGAACCATTGAATTAGTACAGAACAAAGTGCCCAACTCTGGTCCTAGAAGGCCAGTGTCTGCACAGCTTGAAGATTTCCCCACACACCTGGTTCAACTCACTTCTTAATTGCCAGGTTTACTGAGTGTGTCTGTGTTGGACACCAGCCCCCCAGGACCAGAGCTGGGCACCCCTGGTGTATAACTTTAGACTGAAGTTCAGACTTAAGTAGGTTCTCCATACTATCAAATGTGGTTCTTCTATGGCACCTTTAGCAAATTCTCAGCATGTAAGCTGAGAATGAATCAATGCCAATCCCTGGTTACAGTTTAAACCAACTTCCCAAACTTATGCTTTCAAATGCTTTTAAAGTGTCAGTGGTTCTATGTAATACCCGTCCTTGTTAAGGAACTATTGAAGAACCATTTTATGGTGTGCCTTACACTTCATATATTTAGGCACCTATACTGACATTGAAAAAAGTTCCATTATTGCTAATTATAGCCTTTAGTTTTTGTTAACCCAGAAGGGTACATTTCAGCCAGTATTATAGCAGGTCCTAAATAAATTCACAAAAAGATGCTCTGCTGAAGATGTTTAGCTGTAGACACAAATTGAAGAAGAGCAACTCCCGGCAATAAGTCTTCTTCACTGACAACCTGGACTTGGCAAACCCTCTTTGACAAATGAATACATGAATGGAACAAGTGGCTTGGGCAGGTCTCTAAAGTGAGTCAATGTACAATTTTCCACAAACGTTCCCAAATTCACTTATTGATGAGAAATGCAGAAAAGCAGCATGTTCCTTGGACTCGGATCAAGGCCATGTGTGAGTCTCAGGTGGCTCGTTTCTCTACCACAAAATACTCTGCAGACTGCTTGGTGTTCACTGGTGTCAGAGGTAATGTACAGGACATGCAGATCCAGAGACAGACCTGGGCGAATGTCCCATCCTCGTTGCACTCGGGGATGAAGATGGACTCCTGGGGCTTTTTGGCTTGCTCCAGAGCCTGGCTCCTCTCCACCCGGCACTTTGATTGTCCTGCATCTGAAACACACAAACAAATTGACTAGCATATCAATATCACAGAAAAACAATCCAGCTGTGCCATTGATTATATCTGTATATTTTTAATTAACATAATACTTCATGCAGTGTTAAATAATATAAGATTTATTAAATAAAGAAGTAAAAATATAAAAAATGCAAATGTAAAATGTAAAAAATATCTCCCTATAAAGGATAAAGTTACAAAAATTGTAAAGTAGCATTGGTTTTTATCAAACTCCAAATCCAAATCCAAAACTGTAAAGGACATCACAGACACGTGTTGCAAAATGCAAGCCCTTGGCCATCTAGCAGCAATACATGGCTAGTGGTGGTTGATTTTGGACAAATAAACAACACTTAAACCCTGGATCACAGTGTTGGACCTCTCCCAGAGAAATGAGAGGCCAACTACTACACTGGCGAGTCATTTTCACACTTTAAAACAAACAAGTCTCTGTTTAGCAAATTGCTCACAAATTGGTAGACATGGATAAATGTATGTATGCATCTGAAAAGCAAGACATGTAATCAGAGCTCTGAGACACCGAACTAGAAAAAAAACGTTTGAGACAGCAGCATGCATTCACGGAAAGCCTGGAACACTTGCTGTTAGTGAGGAGACTGAGATATTTAAACAGTTCTTTAAAGTGTTTGTCTCAGTATGCCAGCTATCTTTCCTGTCACCCTTTCCTGACACCCACTGTACAGAATCGTTCTGAAGTTTAATGAAAATGCATATGAAGTATTCATAGAAGACACCATGAAATAAGGGGAACATTAGGTGAAGGTTTATTAAACATCTAAGGAGATATTTCTGAATGTGTTTCATTGAAAAATCTGAACAAATATGCTTCTATGGTGATAGAGAAATGAATGAAGTGCCAATAAAGAGATATCAGGGAAGACAATCCCCAAAAACGTAGAACAACCGGAAAAAAGCTGCTAAATACACAAAAATATTCATAGACATATGTATGTAGATACATTACAATGAAATATATGCACAGTTTTTCTCGTTCACTTATTCTGTTCAGGTGTAGGTGTGTTAATACTGAATGCTGTAATTAAGTGGCAAAGACTAAAGCTTTCATTGCTTAAAATTTAAGAATGTATTGCTTCTGTTTGTTTTTCAGATCCAGCCACTGAGAGTGAAGGAACACAAAAAAAAAGCATGGTGAAGATCTAAAGAAGTTCAGCAATCAGTAGTTTCACTTATTCCTAAGACTGATTGGCCACATTTAGCTAATGGTGATTTCCATCTAGTACTTTAAAACAATGCTTTGTGAATTACGTTTTAGAGATAGAGGGAGGTTTTCACCATTACCACGAATTCTTTCTCGATTTAGATGAAATGCCTGGTGTCCTCAGATCTTGTGGGTGAACATGGTCTGTAAACACTTACATGCATACCAATGGGCATAAAATGAAAACCATGCATTTCTCGGGCAGTTAGCCTCAGTTCTCAGGGGACTGCGTGTTTACTCTGATCTGGACACCTGTGTTGTAAAGCTTCAACAGCTGATGGAGGAAAGGTTTCCTTTACAATGACATAATCTCACATGTGAAAGCTCAAAGGCACCCCAACAGGCCGACCTTCTGAACGCCACATTTCTTTTGTAATTAGTCAGTGGGATTTTACAGTTTTTCGTCTTAGCCACTAATCTTAACTAGGGATTATAACTAGGATGGTGGAGCCTATCCCAGCTCTCGTAAACACCATATACAGGTTGCCAGTCCATTGTAGGCTCAAGCATCTCAAGGTAAATACACTGAAGACCAAGTCTCATTGGCATGAGGCAGTGATAGCCTTGTGCAGGGGTGGGCAAATCCGGTCCTGGAGGGCCGGTGTCCTGCAGTTTAGTGAAGTCCCTGCTTAAACACACCTGGTACAGCTCACCTGATCATTGTCAAGTTTAGTGAATGTGTTTAAGCAGGGAATTCACTAAACTCTGCAGGACACCGGCCCTCCAGGACCGGATTTGCCCACCCCTGGCCTAGTGGTTACGGAGTTGGCTCCAGGATCGGAAGATTGTGGGTTCGATTCCCTTACCAGTAGGTTGCCCTGAGGTACCCTTGAGCAAGGTACTGTTCCCATCACTGCTCCCTGGGTGTTTTCTATAGCTGCCCCCTGCTGTGAGTGTGTGGGTTAAATGCAGAGGTGTAATTTCATTGTGGTTCACTGTGTGCTGTGCTGTGTACTCACAATGACAAGAATGTTCACTTTCATATGCAATATGAAATCTTCGAGACGTTTGGCCCTACCTGACTCTATAGATAAATGAGGGCCTACCTGTGTCCGTACCTTTGAGCTCCAGCTCTTTTCCATCTGAAGACAGTGTCGGGGCAGGGAGTATTGGAGGCTGGTCGATCCGCACCCAGTTTTTACCTGAAAAGTAACATTATGGCTTTAAGAGACTGAGCTACATATTAGGCTTATTTCTTTACACATTAACTGCTTACAGTTTAGCCATATTATGCTATTAAGAAATCATAATCCTTTTTCCACAATTTACATTTTGCTTCATTTTGTTGGTGTTTGATTCATCAAGACATTCACATACTCCCAAAAAAGTATGGCACATCGCTTCCCTGGTGCATTTAAATATATTGCACATATAAGGCATCTCACTAATATAATTTAATCAATGTGATCTTAGTGGCAGTGTTTTTTCCTGTAATAAAAGCAACTATGACCATTTTAAAAGACTTATTTTCTTAAATAGATTTTTCCTGACATCAACAGTTTGATGTTATAGGTAGATTCTGCTTCACAATATACATGTCATTGTCTTGTATATAGACATCAGTTCCACACCATAAATGAATAAGCTGCAAGAAGGGTCCACTGCTGTGAATTCCTGGTTTTATTGATGTCATAAAAGCAAACACATTTCCACATGTTCATCTATTCACTGAATGTCAGTTTAGCTCCATCCGTTCACACTGACAGTATTATGAGCGTTCAGCCTGGACTGCATTTTGCATGAAGCAAAATACAGGCCAGCCATTCAGAACATGTAATGTAAATATCAAGACTCTCTAACGCAGCCTCTTTATGTCTAGGGGATCAAGAAATTATGTTTTTGGTAGATAAACTCATATATATATGGCAAATGTAGACATCAAAGACATTATAATGTGAAAAAATGTTGAAACTAGGCTCTTTAATTGCTTATTATAATTAGAGCATATATACCACATGAATGTGTAAATGAAAGACTTGTGCATTCTGGTAGAGTCATGAGTCAGCACTTTACCCACCTCCACCTCTACATCGTCCCCGGTGGGCTAGTGTGAGCGTGCGGTCCTTGCACTTGGCCCTCTGCAGGTCACAGTTAGTATCATAACTCCGTCCATCTGAGCCACAAACAGGCTTGCTGTGGGTCTTGGTGCAAATGTTCCCACATTGGCTCTCTCTGTCTCCAATCAGCCACTGCACAGAGCATGATCAGGGAAACGTTGTTATTTGGTTATGCATCACAATATGCATATTAAGTAACACATACATTCTGTTTAGTAATATACAAGTATTAACTTTCATCCATTCATCCATTGCACGTAGCTTTTAAACGAACTTCAACAACAAAATGCAAAGAGAAAAACTCATACGAATGTGCTAATGTCATAAACAGGCCTTCGCTGAGGGTTTGAATATTAAACAAGGCAGACTGTAATGAGTTGCACAGTTTTAAAAGATTTCCAGTAGCAGAAAACTCACTCTAAACCTATCTGTGCTACTACCATTTAGATGAATCATGTGTCTGGGAAAGAGCTGAAGCAAAATGATGCATAGTATTATTATGAGCGATGTATTGAGAGTTATCAAAACAAAACAGAAGATTTACTCGGCAGTCAGACGGCTCTATTAACATCAGACTCCAGCAGAGACGCAGGCCCATATGTTTCAGTGATTCACACAGTTCCAAGCTGCCTCCAACTTCCCGGCAGCAAGACAAAGGCTTCAAATCATCTGACAGACAACATTAATAGCACTTTTCTCCCTTCTAGATTAAACACACAGCAAGGCTATTGTTCCTTGTAGACATGACAGCAATGAGCACACATTGTTTTATTCTTTTCCACTTTCCTGTAGTGACCTCAGAACACCAGTGTCCAAAACTCCAGTGTGAAATTCAATCCTATCAACTCTGAGCACCACAGTTGTTGGGGGGAACATACTGTACTCATGAGGGGTCAGTGTAGGAGGGTGCTAGCCAGCGCCACACTAATTTGCTTTGGACTGCTGATCCTGCAGCAGGAATCAAAGATAATGATAGACTCACAGGCCAGCAGGTAAGTAAGATGCACAGGTCAGAGAAAAGAAAACGAAACTGACCATTCCCCACAAGAATGCTGACAACATGCACGCATACCCTTTTCTGGCAACAGGAGGGAATGTTGCTTAGTTACTGATCCTCCCAATTTGAAAACATATCAACATGTTCAGATATGCTAGACTTTTTCAGCCAACATGAAGAACCCAAAATGGATTCATGAGCAGAGCTGGCCATGCACTGTATCTGCTGAAATCAAATCATGCTGCAAATACATCACCACTATAACACATCATTCTTTCAATATACCTATATTCTAAGATCTTTGGACAATTTCTCTTAATCTATAAAAAAAAAAAAAATCCATCTTAGACCAGCATGAATTGCAGTGTAGCTCATTGGCTACATTTGGGGTAAAACCAAAATCATTTTGATTGTTTGCCAAACTATTTATTTAATGTAAAAATTTTCTTTTCCAAGTTTTTAATATAAGATTTTTTTTCTTCATCCATAAAATGCCCTCAACACGTAAAAGGCAGTGTGGGTTTTTACATTTTGCAAACATCAAAATAACTAAAGGTTTCAGAAATTGTATATTTATCACATCGTTGCCAATAGTATTATATAACCGTGGCATAAAACACCCTAGAAGACTGTATATCTAGGCAGTTATGAGAGATGCTTTATGAGAGCCTAGTCTTGTTTAGCTGCTCTTGTCAACAGCACATGAAATGTAATGATGAATAATTTAAAGTACCTATAATTCAAAGTCATTTATGGGAAACTCCTCTCCACAAACACTGGCTGATTGTCCTGTCTCTAGAGTGAGCCTTAAAACCCACAAGAGCAAGAATTGCATCCTTATATGGCTTTTTTTCAACTAAAATAAAAATATCATGTGAGAGCAAGGCAAATGCAGTAATGGATATTAAAGTCATCTTTTGGTGATGTGGGAGCATTCTACTGAAGGCAGACAAAATAAAACTGAATTACTGCTCCTGTAGCAATGGATGGGGGGAAGGATCGCTCGTAATTTCACCTGTAATTTTTATATCTTCTCACTGGCTTAAGTCATGCACAGATAAATTAAGAACCTAATGCTAAGGTAATGTGAAATCCATGACTGAGGCCAGCCAAACTACCTTAGAGAAAGTCTGCCCAGTCTAAACCCTAGGCTATAAACGCAGCATCTAAAGCAAGCTGTTATAAAAGGTGAGTGAGAACACTGTGTGCTTTCATCTAGTGGGTGATGACTGCCCCTGTTGGTGTATAAAGTGAGAGGAAGAGAAAGCAGAGGTGCCTTGGATCAACACAGAGCCGTAAGGCCCCATGGGACAGACAGCTGTCTCTGGTTTACCAGAGCTGGGAATTCACTGGTAATTACAGGTAACATATGTAGATAGAAACCAAAACGGTGATGCAAATATATATTTCAGCAATAAATAAAGAAATGGTTTATATTATAACAATTTATAGGGGAACCACCAAGGTCCAATGCCCCAGATGACAAGCCCCAGGGTCTTTTCACACCTAAACTGGTTTTTACAAACATAAAGTCATGTATCTGCTCCATGAAAACAAAGGCTTTGCTCTTTTTTATACACAACCCTGCTGCAGAGGTTTAGCTCTGATGTGAGTGTCTCTTTGAGAGAAGAGATACACTTGTCATATCACTGTTACAGAATTGTTTTTAAAGTTAAAGTTATGGTATTTAGCAGATGACCTAATCCAGAGCAATTTCTGTTTCTTAATTATAGGGAGAGTCTCCCTGGAGCAACTTGGGGTTAAGGCTCTTGCTCAGGAATCCACTGGGGGTAGCCTACAACCTCTTAATCCCTAAGCAAGTCTCCTTTCTCTAGACAAACTCCTCATTGGTCTTCTTCATATGCAAATGTTTAATAAATCCCACTGAAACGCTTTGCAATATATATCACATCCTCATTTTCCTCCTTGAAAATCCTAGCGATCAAAATGTTAAAGTTAAATTAATTCTAAAAATACTGTTGGTCATCCCGTTTTCCCCATTAAGCCCATCTACTCACAGGGCTACCCACTGCAGTTTATGTATACAAAGCAAATCCTGGACTGCATTTTTTGATCACAGATTACAGCACAGAATGCTGAGGCTTACGATCAGGAAATAAAAAAACGATGCTGTGTAACTGATTGTTGAATTGTCTGGTTGAATTTTCTTTTCCAGGTAACAATGTTTCTCTCAGAGTGGTAAAGAACTGAAAAACAAATTACAAACAGGCCAAATCCAAATGAAATAATTAGTATTTTGTCTTGAAATAACATTTCGTCTGTTTAGTCAATGTGGGTAGAGCTGTTACCCCACAGCAAGAAGGTCCAGGGATTGATTCCCAGACGGGACAATCTGGGTCCTTTCTGTATGGAGTTTGCATGTTCTCCCCGTGTCTGTGTGGGTTTCCTCCAGGAGCTCTGGTTTCCTCCCGTCATCCAAAGACACGCAAATCAGGTGGACTGGAGATGCAAAAATCCCCCCTAGATGTGAGTGTGTTCGTCTGTATGTCTGCCCCGCAAGGGACTTGTCCAGTGTGTTTCGTAACCTTTCACCCTATGAACTCCACCTGTGATTCTACTCAAGAGAAGTGGCTATGAAAAAGAGTGAGAGACCAAGTGAGAGTCTCCTTTTAGAACAGCAATTTATTTTAGCTGGATGGTGATAGTCCTCAATCAGTAAATAAATAAGTCAATTAAATAAATAAATAAATACATACATAAATAAATCTATCAACACTAGAAAAGATCTGTAAAATCAGGGGGGAAAAAAAAGAGTACACAACAGGAGGCCACACATTCAGGTAAATGCAGTTCAAGCCTAAATATCAGTTCAGCGTTTTAACCATTGAGTTGTGGCTTCAAATCTGCTGGCAGAGTATTCAAAGCAAATACGATGCGAGAGTAAAACTTCTAACACAGATGCATGTTTACTCTTGGCAAGGTAGCTAACATGGGTGTGTTTGTGCGTGCGGTAGCTATATTGTGCCAGATTTGCTCTCTCTATAACGTGTGAAGCACTCATTAGGTGGAAAGCAGCAGAAATAACGGTGGCAAAAAAATGCCTTCTGATAGTCTGCAAATTATTTACAGGCTAAAGGGTATCTGGCAACCTGAAAAACACATTTTAAAGGGCCCATGCTATTTCATACCAAATTACCTTGCTTTTTTATGTGCTCTTCTTTATTTACTGCTTAAAATAAATTAAATTCTCTCATCTTCATTTTAATATTTAACTACAAATACAGCCTGTTTCGAATTCTTTTTTCAGAAATGGTTATATTCGTACAGCCTACACGAGTTTAGCCCTCATTTGCTTTGAAGTTATACGAAGTGTTTCAGATGGGACTGCTGGAAGAATAAAGTGAAATACAGTCCGGGTATCAGAAGAGAGGATTTCTAGTTTTAAAGATGCAGCAAGTTGCTGCTTTAACTGTTTAACTGAGATAAAGAGAGGAATGGAAATATGTTGTAAACATTATGTATGACTTATTCTGGTGAATAAACCCAAAGAAACAAAAACAGGAAACCAAATAATAGTGAAGTAGAAATTAGAATATATATAGAAGATAACCAGAAATTACAGACTGTAAATTCTAATTCAGAATGTTAAAAGAAACTACCCATTTTATTCAACACTTGCAAAGGACAAAACATGTTAAGGAGCAATCTAATCTCAATAGGAACAGAAAAAGACCTGGAATTTTAAATAGTGAGTGAGAGTTCACTGGATTTCATACAAATCTGCCTATAAGGAAAGGTATTCACACATTCGCACAAGTTAATTAATTTTAATTCTTAAGAACCTTGACTTTGAAAGTCCTGCTGCAGCCCAGGCAGAAAGGCAAATATGTCTGACCTGCATATTTGGTCAAAATATGCCATCAGACCCAATAAAGTCTGACTGCTTCTTCAAGGAAATGATAGAGAACACAATCATAAGCATAATCCCCTTTATAGGATTATTGAACAAGCTATTTCAGAACTAAGAGGAAATCTTCTTATCGAACTTCCTTTTTGCTAACTCTAAAACCCAACCTGGCTGAAGAACAATCATGACAGCTCATGAGGTGCATCTCAGTAATACATGGGGCCACCCAGTAAGCAGGAAGGATTCAATCCATCCTGCAGAAAGAAATATGGGAAAGTATGCAGCAACAGAGAACAGCTCCATAATCTGGTGCAAGGGATAGAAAGCAAAGGAAATTCTTTGACCATTACTATCCTCCTAAAGTTGGGGATTAAATAATAAAGCCACCTACATTAGTCATTACAAATTCAGTCATCGGATCTCTCCTGTGAAAAACGAGTCTGGAAAAGTCACCAAATAGGAACCCCATGTAGGAAAGCTCCTAAGCTTGCTTGCTCATAGCTTGTGACTATCATGCTGGGTGCTGTAACCTAACAATCCAGACTCCTTGTTGGACAACAATGGCCTGAGAGCAGTGCTGTGGACTGCAATTAATTACCCTGATTAAAAAGACTTGTGCTTGACCTAGAAATTCATTTGTTTGGACAAGAGGCACTTTGATTGCTGCAATGAAGCTTTTGGATGACAGCGCTAAAATGAGTTTTTTGTTCACAATTCGCATCAACTTTCCTTAGGTTTAAAAAAAGCCTACCCATTTTCACCATCCATTTTCATGCTGGTGGGCAATAATTATCGCAGATGGCCTGCAAAAGCAAACTGTACCCAAGTGATCAAAAAAGTTCTACAAAGCTGTGGTTGACCGACAATTTTCTTGGAAATTATGGCAACAAACTCTCTGGCAGGCCTACGTAGGCATTAAAACCCTCTCAGCAAAGCAAAGCATAATGGGGCTTTAACAAATAGCAAATATGGCAATAATAAAAAAAAAAAGTAATAAATAAATATAAATAAAGTTGTGAATATATGCTTCTCGTGACTACCGAGGGAGGGGAAAAAAGACTCGCTTTTATCCTGTTGTAATTGAAGGCTCTGGGAGGCTGGCAATCTCGACGGTATTTCCCACAGTGTGCCATATCATTATGCTGATACCCACTGCTATCTCTCCACAGCAAAATGCCTTAGCACTGACCCAGAACACATTCTCTGTGTCAGAAAGCCTCCCTTATCCAAATCCCAGCTGTCTTTCATTGTGTATCAAGCACACAGCCCTGTCTGAGGCCCACACAAGCAGCACAGCCTTCTATCCGCTTCTTTTCTCTCTCACTTTCTATCATTTGGTCCCTCGCACTCTCAGCGCAGCTTTACTGTCTGTCTGTCAGCCTTCTGTCTGTTGTGATCAAGCCTAAGTGATACTCTAACACACAAAAATACATGCAGGACATTGTTGTCACATCCCGTAACTCTAGTAGCAGCTGTCCTTTAAACAGTATGCACATTTCATGATAAACACATGGTTCGATGGTTCAGTGAGTCAAGGTTTTGCTGCAACAGCTATGATCTCTATATACATGCAACCATTATACACTCTTCCACACACTCACGAGCAGCATGTGTGTGACGTGAGCTCCTCTAATAAAAATCAAGGTGGGAAGGGGTGCTGGGACCAGGCTCTGATCTTTAAGGCTGGGAAAATGCAGTCTTGGCACAGGCCATGGACTTGCCGAGCTTTGTTTGTTCTTTACACACTTTTACGAAGTTCTTGGTGATGCACTCGCCCCGGTATGCTGTAGGCCCTGCATCTGAGCTCATCTCCAACAGCCTTTTTAAATTTCAATCATTAGTAGCATCTTTATTATCCCAACACAAGCTTTTTCTGCTTTTAAAACTGAGCCGAATGGTGAGTACTGCCTCAGAACTTTAATTCATATCATTGTGTGGGGTTACAGAATAAAAACGGATTATTCAGGGGTTTGCTATGGGAGGGCTCACTCATTGAACTGACTTCAAAGGGCAGGAAATTTTTAAGCATCCTAAGCAAGGCTTGCATGTGTCATAAATGTAACTCTGTTCTTGGAAAGCCATTTTAATCCAAGAGTCATTTTTTTTTAGACTGTTAAGGCTGGTCTTAATCTAAAGCGCAAAATATAGTGCCAATGGTAAATTCCCAGTGAAAATCTGCGTGGTTCTCAAAATCAGCCCCAAATACTGATAAAGCACTGTAATAATGCAAGTACCTTTTAAACAGATTTAGTTTTTGTTAACACATACACACAGACAGGAAAAAAAAAATATATATATATATATGGTTCCCTGCGATGGGCTGGCGACTTGTCCAGGGTGTGTCCCCCGTCCTCGCCCTGTGTGCGCTGGGTTGGACACCAGCACTCCCCCGCGACCCTGTTTGGGACAAGCGGCAGAAAATGGAATGGATATATATATATGGTCTCTCCAAAAAGTTGCAATGGTGGGGCAGCAGTGGTCTAGTGGTTTGGGACCAGGCCCATTAATTGGAAGGTTGTGGGTTTGAGTACCAAACCCACACTGTTGCCCTGAGGTACTGTCCCCAACACTGCTCCCTAGGTGCCGCATGTGACTGCTCACTGGTCCACTTAGGTGTGATGGGTTTAATGTAAAGAAGCATTTTACTGTGCTATCTCTTCACAATAACAAATAGTCACTTTCACTTCAAGAAAAGAAAGAAACTTTCCTAAGTTTCTTTGGGATTTACAGACCAGAGGTTCAGGCCCTTTTGAGCTGTCCATATTTTATCAATTTTGTAGACTCATCTTTAAAAGATTAAATTCATTTCATAATCACAAAAAGCAGATGTGCTTTGTAAATTGATTTTTAAAAGTATTCAGATCCTTTATAACTTCTGAAAATCATTTGGTTCCAGCAGGCCTTTTAGTGATGAATGACTTCTGTCTGGTCATTCCACCATTAAGGCCAGTTTGGCAAAGTGCTGCATTGATTATTGTCCTTCTGTAAAGTTCTTCTGTAATGTTCTTCCATCTATAAAAAAGAAATTCTGGATTTGATTTATAGTTGCCATGGGTCTCTTAGCAACCTGACTGATCAACGCCCTGTGTCCCCAGCTACTCAGTTTACGTGGGTGGCCAGATCTAGAAATGTTGGTGGTTCCAAATCTCATTTGAGAATGATGGAGCTCCTGACACTTTAAATGCTGCAGAAATGTTATGGTTTTCCTGAGATCTGTATCTTGACAGAACCCTGTCTTGCAGATCTATGAACAATTCTTTCAAACTCAAGGCTTGGTTTTCAATCTGACAAACATTATCAGCTGTGTGTGCTTTTCCTTACTGATGCTTAATAAACTCAGTAAGGCACAAGTGGACTCCAATCCAGTTTGTAAAGCATTTTAAAGATTAACGCACCAGTGCTTAATTCAACGTTATTATCCGGTGTCGAACAGAGGAGGATGGGTTCCCCTTTAGTCTTAGTTACTCCCAAGGTTTCTTCCTCCTGTTTTAGGGAATTTCACCTCGAATCCGGATTGTGTAAAGCTGGTTTCCGACAACAACAACAGTTGTAAAAAGTGCCATATGAACAAAATTCACTTGACGTTAAACAAACTTGGAATTTTTTTTTTTTTTAATTATTTATTTTTAATTACACTCTGAAAATAATTTCTGATTGGTTGTTTCATCTTGTTTTGTAAAAATTGATTTCTAATTCCCAAATTTGTCTAAACATGAAATGTGATTTTTTCAGATTTTTTTTTATCCAATGGATGAATATTTAGCAGTATTTCTTTACCCATTTTTGACCATTTCTACTGGACAGTTTAACACTGAATTTTGATATAATGTAAAGGACAGCTTTGCATTTGAAGAAATGTTAAAAAACAGTATAAATATCATGTAAGGTTTTCTTCCAGTGGCGACAATATAGAACATATAGCATGACCTATGTCCAGGCTGCTTTAAATGAGAAGAGCCTTGACAGTTTGGATATCCACAGCAATATACGCAACACACTGGATTATGCTTAAGCAACTCTCAGACTGGAGTATTTTCTTTGATTGATTTGTCAGATGCACACACTTGGCCATCTGAAATACTGTATGCCATTTTTTATTTTGTTCATTTTATAGGTGGGTGCTTCCAAATCTGGAGTTGAGTAACGTCTCTAAATGTTATGAAACAGAGAACACATGTGGTACTTGGACATGTAACCCTCATATTTCACTATAAATCCAAAATACTTTAAGCCTTTTCCTTTGCAACACTTTCTTATGTGACTGGTGACATGTATGCAGTCTCTATGTTTTTGTTTCAGGATATTTCGAGGGGAAAACTCATTATAGAGTATGTTTAAATATATGGAAATGACTGGTTATAAACAAAAAACGTAAGTAGTCTATTTATAATTACTAACCTGTCATATGTGGTACATATAATAAGAGTTTAATATTCAGCACAGTGGTTCCTAAGTTCCCTTTGTGGACTCTTTTGCCCGACAGGCACCCTGACACCACCCAGACTCAAGGGTCATGTTTGCCAGATCGTGGAAATGGGTAAACAACTGTGAACGTTTTCAGATGGCCTTCATACATGTCCCGTTTGTGCTTGACATTGCATTAGACACTTTCAGCGGACAAGTTGCTTTACTCAGCTGTTTCACCACTTGCTTAACGACTTGCAGACTTTTTTCTCACTCTATTCTCACTCTTACACTGCGAAGCCTCAAAAACGTCCAGGTGAAAGAGCTCAGTGCCTGAACCACGATTGAATGGAGAAATGGAAAGTTACAAATCCTCTGAGAGGCAAGAGAGGCTATTTAACCCAATCAGATTTAGCTTTCAGGGAAGACACAATGTGCAGATTCCTATTATTGGCCCAAGCACACCGTCCAACACAGCATCCATAATTCCCCATAAATCTTTCCATTCTCAGGACTAAGAGATAAGTTAGCTGTAATGAGGCACAAAGGGGAGGACAATGTTTAAAGCATTTCAATTCAGCTTTTTTAATATCATAACCCTGCCGACCTCCTGTAATGATTACACCAGGGCATGGTAGAAACCTCTGAGGCGCAAGAGGGAGGATGTGTTTATCATTTTAGACATAGTTTCTCCAAGTTTTTCCCTAGTGCATCCACTTATCTTTCTTTCTCTCACAAATACACACCACCTGTTACGTTTTTTTTTTTTTTTTTGCAGTTTAAATATTTGATCCACTTTCACATATACTCACATATATATATAGAAAGAGAGCATATATATATATATATATATATATATATGTGTGTGCATGGACACAAGGTGTTCCTGAAGAAATTGTCATTTGAATTGAGTCTTGAAATTGTTTTAACTTTTTGAAAAATTTATGAACACATTTTAAAAGAGATTAATGGCTGTGGGAGGAAAATTATGAAGCAAAAACAATATGAAAATTGAAATACGGTTTGCTGTTTTATTTTAATCTTTTCTCATAATGTGTTCTTACTGCCTATTAAAGAACTACATCTTATATTTTTCTCCTATTTTCCTTGAGGTTGATTTGTGCTTTTGTGTGGCTTTGTGTACCAAAAATATTATTATTGAAAGAAAACTATTGTTCATTTTTCCATGAGCATTTCAGTCTTCCTTAGAATTAAACAGGGTGCTTTTTACTGTGCCCTTTTAGGAATGATATATATTATATTCAAAATCTTATGTCCATTAAAGTTTTTTAAAGCAATTTGAAAAAAACATACCGACAGAAATGCTCCAAAATGATGGGATAAAATCTTTATACATTATCTTACAGAATGGCTTAAAATCTTTCCTCCTATGAAAAAAAAAATCTCTTCTGATTGGCTGGACTGTAGTGTTCCCCACCTTCAGTGTGAATGGGGCAGGGCTCAACTGCTGATTAGGTGAATGGTAATATACTGTTTTTGTGACATCACAAAAAGGATGAATTAAAACAGGATGTTGCCATTTATGGCCCGAATGAACTGGGAAGTGACTGCATTACAAAAAAGGATGATTCAGTTTTCCAAACTGGGGACTCCGAGTAAGAAAGATTTAAAACGATTGTTTTCTTCTTCAGAAATCTGAGGCCAATTCAGGTCAATAAAATGCTCCAGTACACTTTTAAAGCCACTGGAATGTGTTCATTAAAACAATATGATATTTCGGGTATGTTTCATTCACTGCAGCTCTGTTAGTGGTCACATAAAGACAAAATGTCTTTCCTTTCTTTTTCTAATGAGAGTAACGTGTGAGTGTATCACAGATTCATCTATGAGTCACCATCCCCTCAGACCACAAAATATGACAGTCCTCTGCAGGCACAAAGCCTTCACTCTTTTTCTCTTCTCGGCCCAAGCGCCGCTTGCTCTTCTTCCTCGCTTTCACTCACTTTCATTCTTTCTCCATTGTCTCTGCGGACCATTAAATGAACATGTACCAAAAGGACAAACCTGGCAAACCATCCCTGCGCTTGAACTGCTGTCAGGTACTTGAGTTTTCTTTTTTTTTCCTCTCTCAGATGGAAAAACTGCTGTATCTGGGGCACACTTTAGCATTTGTCTGGCCAGTGTCATATCATTGACTCAGACTAGAGAGAATAAGTGGGGGTCGAAAAAGAAAGAAGAGCAGGGAGAGAGTGAAGGAGAAAAGAATAAAGCTCATCAACACAACTCAGACTTTTCTCACTTGTAAGAAATGGCAGGCTGACAAATGAAGGGACAACAAAGGTTGGCAGAAGGAAAAAGTATAGCTTTTAAATACAACCATATAGTGGCACCATTGAGGACCTCCTGCCCCCGCCAACGGATTCAGCTGAGAGGAGGCGGGAGAAAGAAGAAATTGACAACGTTGTCTTTGTTGAAAATGTATAAAATGCTGTGCTGGAAAGGCAATGGCTCACTCCTTCTTACAACCCAGAGGGGTGCAAAGAGAGCAAAAGACCTGAGCGACAAAAGGGCAATGGGTACACTCAAGTATCACTGACAAACCCACAGGACAATGTGACTCCCTCCACACACAGCTGTACTATTCAGCCTCGTCCATACACTAAACTGCTCCACAAAGCCTAAACCAAGCTTCCTTTCCAACGGCGAGACTTTTCTCCCTGAAACGAGAGAAAACAGGACCGATTCTGCAGC
>CM029374.1:23706613-23934113 GCA_017165825.1 Hepsetus odoe | reverse complement strand
GCCTCAAGCGCTTAATTCAGTATTCATCATGCATACCGATTTTGACTCTGTCGGAAGAACAAAGAAAAGGAGGAAGGTAGGAGAAGAAAGAGAAAGATGGACAGACAGGGGACTTCACGCAGAAAAATGTGAGGTCAGAAGGAGAGCCCACTCCCTTTAAAGTCTCTCATCTGGCTTTCATTTGATGAATTCCACATCTTTTTACATGGACTGGTTGCAGTGGACTCTGGATCCTGGGTCTGTGGAGCCTCCCCATTTCAAACCAGCCAAAAACATGCAGGCCCATTCCTTTTCACAGCTTTAGTTTTTGACAAACGCCTAATCAAGCAAATCTGTATGCAATATACACTCTTAAAAGAGCACTAAATGGTCCTCGCTCAGTTGAGCATTTCTAGGAAAAACCTTTGCTTGGTACAGATACAACAGTTCCGAACCAAAACCTGCAGTTCTCCAGCCACTGGTTCCAAAAAAAATTCCAACCAGACCACATTGAAGTACACATGTGGTGTAATCCATGAATGAAGAAACAAAGACAAAACTTTGTGAAGAGTTGGTTAAGACACAACCCATTGCTCTTAAAATGGGTATCTGGACTTCTTTAGCAACAGAGAGGTTTCTTATATTAAAAGTAAACCAAAAGATTGATAAACAGAAAATAAACTTCAGCAATGTATGAACTGCCAAGCTGAAAAGTTGACTGTAAGATGCTGTCATGGTATGGAAATATCACCATTCCTGCCACAACCGATATTGCGTGTTATACAGTGCAATTTTAAAAAAGAGAATTTTCTTGTTCTTGGTTTCATTCTTCACATTTGTGTTTTATAAGCCTTGCTTCAAACTCATATTCAGTTTTTAAAGTTGGTTAATTTTTTTTTCAATTTGAGCAATGAACCATGGCTCCAAAATCAACGACCGAGACAAACTGCTGAAAAGGCGAACCTGTACATTTTGCTGAGGTTATTTAAGCTAGCCAGTACCTGCCAGAAGGTCCCAACTTTATAGCTTCTATAATTCAGTGAGTTTCCATGGTACTCCATGTAGTTAATGAATAATAAGCCTTATGATGTGTTGTGCCTTGGGGCTAAAACAGTTTTTCATACTCAGTTCCAAAAATAGTTCTTTAAACAATCATCCAGTGCTGGTTTCTTTATGGCATTGCCCTAAAAATCTCCTTTCGGCACCTTTATTTTTAAGAGCATACATCACTCAGCACTTACGACTACTAACACACAAACACAGCGGCTCCCCACCTCCTCATCCTAGCACCTCATCTTATGTTAAGAAAGGAATAAGTGAGTGAGCGAAAGCGAGGGAGTACAGAGGGAATCCGGGTGTGAAAAGAGCCATTGAGACAGAGCTTGGGTGTCCAGCACCTGCGCCACCTATTCACCCAACTGTTTACACACTGTCATCCACAATTAATGGCTCTCAGGGGTAGGGCTGCCTGCCCTCCACTGGGCCCCAGGACCCTTCCTGGGCCCTTATGGGTGCCTAATTGAGCATACCACCCTCCTGATTGAATTAGCAGCTTGGTCTCTGGGACCTTTCCCCCACCAGTGAGGGGCTTCACTCTGTCTGTGCCAGCCCTGGTATGGGGGGGCAAGAGATTAGGAGCACAGTTGTGAGTTGTCAAAACTGTCAAGAAAACGTGGCCCTCTCTGTTGGCAAAACCAAGCTGGAAATGTGAACTAGGGGCAAGCAGAGTTCTTGATCTTCACAAGAACTAGGTTTGCCTGGAGGACACTGGGTCCTGAGGCTGGCAAGAGTTCTGCTTCATAGGTCAGTCACATATTTTTAAAGGACCTGTGTGTAGCCACAAATGTAGAAATAAAGTGCACAAATTCCCTTTATATGAGCAGCTAGTTTGCAAAAAGTTAAAAATGAAAGCAAAATTACTTCCTTCAAAGCATTTTTATGGTATTTTTCTAAATGACTGTCTGTTACATTCCCTCTCTTAAAAATTGCTTTCAAATTTTTCCAGTTTCCCAAATGAGAAGGTGGGGGAAATCCAGCATCATATCTATGATTGATTTAAAGTGCAAGAATTGAGTTAACCCAGGCCAGCATACCATCAAATACCACCAAGAAAAATCATCAAACATTCTTGATCATCATCAGAAGTCTTGATTAGAATATAGAAACACACCCACTTGGCTAAATAAGCCTTAGGCTTGTGTCTGAGTTCCATAACTGCACCATGAAACTCACCTCTCTGTGACCCCCCCAGTCCACCCCCAGGAGCATAACCCTGCACCAGTGAACTGTGCAGTGGCTGCACCCTTTGCAACCCCTTGCTACATCCCATGCCCCCAATTTAAAATCAGCCAGCACGTTCCCTGTTGTCACTTCTTACTCACTGCTCCTCTGATATGGCCCAAGGGTGGGGTCAATTAAACTCGCACTATTCCCCCACCAGGTCAAGAGTTTAGTGGGTCATCACTGCAGATCCCACCAGTTATCTAATCCAGTTCCATAGGCTGCCTGTACCCAAAGGGTAGCCCTAAAGGACAAAGTGGGAGCATAGGAAATAAATAAGATGAAAAAAATGTAGAGAATATTAATCAAGTATAGACAGATAGACAGACAGACAGACAGACAGACATATAGATACATAGATTGTTATGTAGACCACATGCATACATACATACATATGGCTCTTTTTGACCATTACTGTGTTTAAAAAGCTGGGCAAATAACATCCTTACTGAAATATTGTCAAAGGAAGTATACGTTTTACCCATTTAGCTAAATTTTGAATCTGAACCCGTTGAGACCACAGAATACAACAGTTTACAGATTGTTGCTTGGGCCACTCTCTTGGGCATCCTTTCTGGAGAGAATTCGCACAATCATATAAACAGCAATCATGGGCTCTTGGGGGAGGTGGGGGTCTTGTTCTGTTGGAAAAAAATATTTATACTTGTTTGGATTGTTGGAATCATTTTGCATGTTGAAAAAAGAGAGGAATTGGGCTGACTGTCCATTCCTCTAATGCATGCAGTGGATAAAATGCAAGTCATGGTCATAGTCAGATCAAGTCAGGGCACCAAAACGCTGTTATGGCATGCAATAAATAATCCAAGATGTAGAATTTATGCTCTGAAAGGTAGTGTATGACCACAACATAGGTTCTGAAGATAATCAGGTCCCCTAGAATTTTTTCGTATTTTTAATGTAATCTTGATTTGGGAGTTTGGATGGAGGAAAGATATGAACTGACTGGTGAGGTCACTGAGTTCACTGGGCTTGGATATGGCATATAGACCAAATATTTAAATTTGAGTTAAATCTTGGGGTATACCAAAGACTGTGCTTTAAATATTTATCAAAAACGTAAATGTAAATGTAAAAAAAGCGAAGCTTGTTGAATTAGAAGGCGTCTGACTGGACAGTCTTGATTCCTTATCTGGAGAATATTCACGTCAGACTTGCAGTGCCTCTTATGTGCTGAGCATTTGGCCCCACCTAGTGTAAGATTTGATTTACTGCAACCGTTGGAACCAGAACAGATTAATTGTGGCCTTCAGTCCATTCTGACCAATCGACACCTTTCAAGCCTCCCTCATGGAGCCCAAAACCAACGATCTACTGATTATTTAAAAGCTTGCCCTGTCCCTCTAATATACTCATTTCTAATCCTGTCCATCCTAATTTCACCCAACGAAAATCTCAGCATCTTTAACTCTGACCCCTCCAGCTCCGCCTCCTGTCTTTTCGTCAGTGCCACCGTCTCCAACCCATACAACATAGCTGGTCTCACTACTGTCCTGTAAACCTTCCCTTTTACACTAGCTGGTACCCGTCTGTCAAAAATCACTCCAGCCACTCTTCTCCACCCATTCCAACCTGCCTTCACTCTCTTCTTCACCTGTCTTCCACACTCGCCATTACTCTGAACTGTTGATCCCAAGTATTTAAACTCCTCCACCTTTGTCACCTCTACTCCCTGCATCCTAACCACTCCACTTTCCTCCCTTTCATTCACACTCAAGTATTCTGTCTTTGCCCTACTAACTTTCTTTCCTCTCCTCTCCAGAGCTCTCCTCAAGCTGCTCCCTACTCTCACTACAGATCACCAGCAAACATCATCGTGCACAGAGACTCCAGTCTAACCTCATCTGTCAGCCTGTCCATTACTATTGCAAACAAGAATGGGCTCAGTGCTAATCCTTGATGTAATTCAACCTCTACCTTAAATGCATCCGTCACTCCCACTGCAGATCTTACTACTGTTACACTGCCATCATACATATCCTGAACTACTCTCACATACTTCTCTGTAACACCAGACCTCCTCATACAAAACCACAACTCCTCTCTAGGCACCCTGTTATATGCTTTCTCCAAGTCCACAAAGGCACAATGCAGTGCCTTCTGACCTTCTCTATACTTCTCCATCAACACCCTCAGAGCAAACATTGCATCTGTAGCGCTCTTTCTCAGCATAATCCATACTGCTGTTCACTAATCCTCACCTCTTTTCTTAACCTAGCTTCCACTACTCTTTCCCATAACTTTATGCTGTGGGTGATCAATTTTATCCCTCTATAGTTACTATAGCTCTGTGCATCACCCTTATTCTTGAAGATCGGTACCAGTACACTTCATCTCCACTCCTCAGGCATCCTCTCACTTTCTAAGATTGTATTAAACAATCTGAACAATCTGATCAGAAACTCAACTGCCATCTCCACTGGTATGTCATCTGGTCCAACAGCCTTTCCATTCTTCATCCTCTTCATCATTGCCCTTACTTCCATCTTGTTTATTTGCTGCACTTCCTCGTTCACTCTCCTCGCATCATCCAATCTTCTCTCTCTCTCATTTTCTTCATTCATCCTCAAAGTACTCCTTCCATCTGCTCAACACGCTCTGTTCACCTGTGAGTACATTTACGGCATTTAGCAGACACTCTTATCCAGAGCATTATCCTGGAGCAATTCAGGGTTAAGGGACCCAGGGACCCAGTGGTGGTAGTGCCAGAGGTGGGATTCGAATCCGGGACCTCTTGAGCCATAGGTCCATAGGCAAGTATCCTACCATTAGACCACCACCACCGCCGAGTACGTTTCCATTTCTGTCTTTAATCGCCCTGACCTGCTGTACATCTTTTCCAGATCTGTCTCTCTGTCTAGCCAATCGGTAAAGGTCCTTTTCTCATACAATTCACCAAACACCTTATCTTTGGCCTCCGGCCTTCTTCATCCTGCGGTTCATCTCCTTGTACACCTGTCTGCTTTCTTCTTCTGTCTGACTGTCCCATGTCTTCTTTGCCTCCCTCTTCTTCTGAATACACTCCTGGACTTCTTGGTTCCACCACAAGGTTTCCTTATCCTCCTTCTTCCTTCCAGATGTCACACCAAGTACATTTCTAGCCATCTGCCTTATCACTTCTGCAGTAGTTTCTTTGTAGTCTCCAGTCTATTTCAGACCTACCCTCCTGCAAAGAATATAATCTACCTGTGAGCATCTTCCTCCACTCTTATACATCACCCTGTGCTCCTCCCTCTTCTTAAAATAAGTATCATCTACAGCCATTTCCATCCTTCTCGCAAAATCTACAACCATCTGACCTTCAGCATTCCTCTCCTTGACACCATGCCTACCCATCACCTCTGTTGCCTTCACCAACATGACCATTAAAATGTGCACCAATCACCACTCTCTCTCCCCTGGGTACACTCTCTTCATCATTTCATCTAACTCAATCCAGAATTCTTCTTTCTCTTCCATTTCACAGCAATCCGGTAGCTCTTCAATAGCTCTACAATTCAGTGACTTGAAGCAACAAACTTGTGGAGCATAAGCACTAACAACATTTATTATCATTTACATTTGTAGCATTTAGCAGACGTTCTTATCCAGAGCGACTTCCATGCCCTAATTACATGACAGTCCTGTAACCCTGGAGCAATTCAGGGTTAAGGGTCTTGCTCAGGGACCAGTGGTGGTAGTGCCAGAGGTGGGATTCAAACCTTGAACCTCTTGAGCCAAAGGTCCATAGGCAAGTATCCTACCACTAGACCACTGCCACCATTATCACACCTTCTCATCACCCTCCCTGACACCCTCTTCACCTCCAGAACACTCTTCACATTATACTTCCTTCAGTATAGCCTAACCTACTCCATTCCTCCTTCTATCCACACCATGGTAGAACAGTTTAAACCCTCCTACAATACACCTGGCCTTACTAGCCTTCCATCTAGTCTCTTGCACACACAAAATGTCAACCTTCCTTCTCTCCATCATATCGGCTAATTCTCTACCTTTACCAGTCATGCTGCCAACATTCAAAGTCCCTACCCTCACTTCCACTCTCCTCCACTTCTTTCTCTCCTCCTCCCTCTGGACATGCCTTCTTCCTCCTCTTCTTCTTCTTTTCCTTTGGCCAACAGTGGCCCAGTTTCCACCAGCACCCTGTAGGCTAACAGCACTGGATGGCGGTCGTCATTAACCCAAGCCTCGACCAATCTGATATGGAAGTCTGTTTTGTTGTCCGCATATTGATTTGGCAAAGTTTTACACCAGATGCCCTTCCTGATGTAACCCTCCCCATTTATCCGGGACCGGCACGAAGAAATACACTGGCTTGTGCATCCCTAGTCACTGGGTTAGTGATTTCTGCTTTGGTAATCAGCCTAAATTATCGTAAAAAAAAGGTGAATCCCATCTCAAAGAGAAAGAGGAGGCTGAGGCCATATTGAACTGACAAACGTGAGGATATTATAATCCAATTCAAAATTCGTTTTTTAACATTTTCCAGAGGAGCAGCGGTGGCCTAATGGTTAGGACGAAGGCTGCATGATCGGAGGCTCGAGGGTTCAAACCCCTTCCCAATGGGTTGCCCTGAGGTACCCTTGAGCAAGGTGCCGTCCCCATCATGCTACTCCCTTCGATGGGCTGGCGACCTGTCCAGGGTGTCTCCCCCGTCCTTCGCCCTGTGTGAGATGGGATGGACTCCAGCACGACCCCGCTTGGGACAAGTGGCAGAAAATGACTGACTGACTGACATTTTCCAGATTACTTCCTAAACTGTCAAGTAGGATTTTATTGTCATTTCAGCCACATACACAGTATATAGTGAAACGAAATAACGTTCCTCCAGGACACTGGTGCTACAGACAAGACAACATAAGACATAACAGAAGACACAACATAATACACAAGACAGGGCAGCAAGTACAGGACAACAGACAGCACAAGAGACAGTACTTTCATCCGGAACAGCAGTTGTTGGGCAGTGTAACGGTGTAACAGAGCAGCATTAGTAAAGTGCAGAGTGCAAGAAGAAAATAAATAGAAAATAGCTAGCTATGGATGAATAATAGGTGTGGAGACATTAACGGTTTAGAAGTCTGATGGCCAGGGGGAAAAAGCAATTCCCCATCCTGGAAATGGAGGCCCGTATGCTGCGGAACCTTTTTCCGTATGGCAGGAGGAAGAAGAGACTGTGGGACGGGTGAGAGGGATCATCCACAATGCTGGTTGCTTTGTGGATGCGGCGAGTGGTGAAGATGTGCTGTACAGAGGGCAGAGAGACACCGATGATCTTCTCAGCTGTTCTCACTACCTGTTGTAGGGACTTGCGGTCTGAAACGTTGCAGTTCCCGTACCAGGCAGTAATGCAGCTGTTCAGGATGCTCTCGATAGTTCCTGTTCAATGCAGCTGTTCAGGATGCTCTCTGTAGAAGGTGGTGAGAATGGAAGGTGGGAGATGGGCTTTCCTCAGTCTGCGTAGGAAGTAGAGACGCTGCTGGGCTTTCTTAGTGATGGAGTTGGTGTTGATTAAAACTGAATTTGAAAACTGAAGTTGGTGTTTCACCTTGTCTTATCTAACTTTTTCTCGAATACCTCAAATTAAACAGATTAAAACTGAATTTGAAAACTGAATGATGAATTTTGGTAAATATTTTTGACACTCTCGTTTTTTACTTTTTCATGTATGTTTGTAGATGGGTGTATGTATGGTAAGATACAGACACTGCAATATTTTTAAAAATCTGAAAAAACATGAAACAGAAGATCACACGCACACGCACACACACACACACACACACACACAAACACACGTATTATATCCTATGACAAATGAATACCTTATTTTAATTACGTCCCAAATTATGTATATTATTATTTTTCAGCACATAAATAAACAAACAAGTAAATGAATAAACAAATGGTTGGGTAAACAAACAAACAAACAAACAAATAAATAAAGGCGAGAATATTTTTAGCTTTCCGCTACAGGGAGCAGCAGGGATGCGAATGGCGAACAGCAGGTGGAGGCGTTGTGTTTTCGCCACTTGTTTTCCAACACACCACGCCCCCTGCTTTCCGATTGGCTGGCCATGTCTTTTCCTGCGCTACGATTGGATAAACGGCGGTCTTGGATGTCACTAACCAATCCTGGAGCAGGAGGCGTTCTATTGATAGCCAACCAGAAAGCGGGAATAGTGGAAAATGGGTGGAGGAGAAAAAATAATAATAAAATAACAACTGATGCAAGAAAAAGGAAAGGAAAGGACCATATTACCGCGGTGGCACTGCTCTGGCCTGTGACTGATCTGGGGAATTTGGGAGGTGGTTCATTCAGCTCAGGAGCGGGACCCCCAGCGCAGTGCCCCCCGCAGCCCCGCAGGGAGGAGGGGGGGCTGCACGCATCTGTCTGGATCACATCATCCCCTTCCTGAACCGGGCGGAGAGCGGAGAGGTCAGTGGTGTCCTGGGACGCGTTTCCGACAGGATTACTCCTGAGAAACGCTGCAGGCGGTGCGGGTCTCGGCCTGCGCTGGGAGAAGTGTTGGGATGTTTACACGGTGTGGGCGATCCCGGCGCATTAAGAATAAACGGGGTGCTGTGGCCTGGTCAGTGCGGCACTCTGACACCCCGCGTTACTGAGGAGGAGAGACACTCTGCTTCGGGATGAACACAGGACACACACATGGGGTTTATTAGAGTGTGTATAATGTGCTCACGACTGAGCGGATTCTGACGCACTGATGTGGAGCAGATTTACGGGGTGTGTGTGTGTGTGTGTGTGTGTGTGTGTTAGCTGTCGAGTGGGGGAATCTGATAGATAGATAGATAGATAGATAGATAGATAGATAGAAATACAGATAGACCGACAGACCGATTGACACAAATAGATAGATAGATGAGAAGACAGACACAGGAAGAGAGACAGCTGGACACACACACATTCTCTCTCTCTCATATATATATATATATATATATATATATATATATACATTTATGAGAGAGAGAGAGAGATAGAGAGATGGATAGACAGATACTCAAATGAATAGATTGCCAGGCAGATGGATAAATAAAAACGGTTAAACATGCACAGAACCCCAACCTCCAAAAATAGCACACATGATTTCATCCCTCTTGTTGTTATCCAGTATGCATGTAGACTTGTGCATTTATCCTGAGGCCACTAGGCCTCACTAGCACAAGCAGAGCGTAAAAAATGAACGCATGTAGAAGCTGGGCTGTGTCCTTTATCCTCGGATTGCATCACCCCTGAGCCTTGCTTTGGCCAGAATGATATAATCCTGTGATACACTCTTGCAAATCTGTCTGTTTTATACAGTTCCATCACTGAAGTACCAATAGCAGCTATTCCTCTCTCTTTCTTTACTCACCTTTGCTTTTTCCACAGCCTACCATGGTGGATCCGCTGGAACCCGAAGACCAGTGTAAGATTCGTGGCCAGCAGTTCGAAATGCCAGCTGCTGCCTCTGAAGCCCCTTGTCTACCTCAGCAGGGTGATGATGGAGAAAAAGAAGAAGCTGTTTCTGGGAGCACAGATGAACCTACAACTGAACCAGAACAGAGCCCTCAAGTTAGCCAGCCACAAAACAGTGAGCCAGAACAGCCTAAGCTGCATCTGGACCTCTACAACTTTGATTCGCCAGCAGCAGAAGGCAGCCGTTATGTGCTCACCAGCCCTCGTTCACTTGAGGCATGTGCACGATGCGGCGTCAAACCTGTGGAGCTTCTGCCTCGACCGCTGTCTGACTTTGCGCGGGAAGCACCTGGGCGTAGCATGCGTGTAGCCACGGGCATGTTTGAGGTTTATGAGAGAGACCGACATGCTAAACTGAGACAGTGCAGAGAGGAACGAGAGAGGATAGTTCAGGAGGAGAAGAGAAGGATCCTTCAGGCGGCACTCAACAACAGCAACAGATCACTGGCTTCAGGGAAACCTCAAGATACAATCAGTCATGGATTGTCTCAGCCAAGAGGTAATGGTTCTGTTAGCTCTGACCCTGTGCCCAAAACGTCACCTGCCAGCAGCACTCCATCGAAAACACACATCAGTGCAACTTCACATCCCACACCCAAAACCACGACACAAAGCTCAGAACAAGGCTCAAAAATGCCCACTCAGGGTGCAAGTTCCTCTCCTAAATCAAGTCCAGCTCAGCCCATAAAATCTAGTGCAGCAAGTTCGGGTCAAACTGTTCGAGGGACATCTGTGAAGCTGCTTACTACTGAAGGTGCTCCAAAGGCTCCAGGAACCCCACATGCAAAACCAGTTCAGTCAAAGACAGGAGCACCAGTGTCCAAAAAGACTTCTAGTACCCCATCAAAGTCTGCTAATACCTTCCCCAGATCAGCACCAAAGCCTTCCTCCTTTCCAAGGATGCCAGCATCACTGGCACCAATTGTATCGAAGTCAGCAGCACAAAGCCCTGCTAATGGCATCACCAGTCCATTTGCTCAACATAATGGACACATCATGGCCAGATCAAAGATAAGAGAGAGAAGCCACTCTTTAGAATCTTTACAAAGAAAACGGGAAACAGTTAGCTCCTCCACTACTTCCACCACTACCACAGCTACTACCACATGTGCCTCTTCAGAATCAGCATCCTCCTCTTACAGCTGGGATGGGACACGAGACTATTGGGGTAAAACCTCTAGCCCCCGGGCTCGCACCTTAGCCACCTTTAACTCTCTTATGGGACGAAGCCTGAGCTTGGGAGATCTAAGCCATTCTCCACAGACCACACAGAAGGTGGAGCGCATCGTAAAGGAGGTGAAGCGACGAGGCCTCAAAGCTGTGCCTGAGCGTGACCGCAAGATTGCAGCACTGATGCTGGCTAGGTACCAAGAGGAAGATATCATGAGCCAGACACGCTATGTGGCACATCTGCAGTGGGACAGTGAACGACGGCTGGAGGAGCTGCGGCGTGAACGCGAGGAACGAGAAAAGCAATGGGCCATGCTTCAGTGCCAAAGAGCCTGGCAGTCCCAAGTATCCACAAGGCAGCGCCGACTCAGCCAGCAGGAGCGAGAGGCAGCTGCTGCAAAGTTACGCCAAGTGGCAGAAAGCGAGGAGAGATGGAGAGAGCTAGCTGAGCAACAGGAGCGAAGCAGGCTGCAGAAACTTCAGCAGGTGGCCCGGGAGGAGAAGCAGAAAAAGACAGCGCAGGAACAGGCCCTGAAAGCTCTAGAAGAAGAACGTGCCGCGATGTTAGAGCAAGAGAAACTGCTTCTTAAGGAAAAGCTGACCATTGCAGAACTGAAGAGGCAGGAGCGCGAGCACCAAATCCAGGAGGAGCGTCGCGGCCTCAATCGTGCAGAGAAGCGGCGTCACGCAGCCCTCATCCAGGAGATTGCGCGGCGTGAGGCAGATGAGCGCGAAGAAGCACGCAGGGTGGCAGAAGAGAAGTTGTGTCGCTCCCTGGAGAACTACGGGCAGATCCAGGAGCGCCGCGGGCAGGAGCTTCGTGAGAAGGCAAAGCGTGAGGAGAAGCAGATACAGAAAGCGAGGAAGGCCGCTGAGAAGCGCGAGCGCCAGCAGAAAGAACAGTTAGCGGCACGCGCAAGGGAGTCTGAGAAGCGTGCACAGCAGGCCACACTGGTGGCTGAAGAGAGGGCAAAAGAGAAGGCCCAGCGTGCGGTGCAGAGCAGGTTGGAGAAAGAGCGCCTTCAGAGGCTAAATCGTCAAAGGGTGGAAGAGGAAGAGCAGCAGAGGCGTCTTGAGCTGCTGCAGTCCATAGAGCGCAAGCTGGAGAAAAGTGAACAGATTTTCCGTGAAAAACGTGCCGTGTTGGAAAGTGCCCGGTCGGTAGCCCGTGCTTCCTTCCACGTAAGAGATCGTGTACGAGAAGAAACAAATATGCGCACTTTTGACAAGATGGTGCTGGAGGCACAATTAAAGGCTAGCTTGGATGAAAAATGACCCGTTTGTTTACCCTTCCCATCTACCTGCTGCTGGTAATGACCTGCTTGAGCCTCCATGGTAGCCTCATCGCTGAAGTAGGCCTACGGCATTGCTGGAAGTGTCCTCAAGTGTCATATCGCTGTTCTCCCAATTGCTGGACCCTTTATTATGTAAGAAGTGATTCCTCCTTGATTTATCACCTGGACTTGTGCTTGTATGTGGATAATTTTGCTGAGGCATGCCTGTTTTGTTTTGGTTTTTTTTCTTTCTTTTGTTTTTTGTTACTTGACACATAGCCGAACTGAAGGACGATTCATAAAGAGATCATTGCTTTACAGTCAGCTGGTCACCAATATATCATTGGTGGTGAGTTTGGTTAAATATGAACAATATGGAAATGGACTACTTCATGATACTGAACTGAATGCAGGACACCACTAGAAGTCTTACAGATCTCTTCTGGCCATAAACCGTGACTTGCCTGTGCCTGTTATGCAACACCGAAGTGCTGACAGGGCAGGTCTTGAGCGGTAACATGGCAAAGAGTGATCTCAGCACAGTCCAACTGCTGACGAGGCAGGTGAGCTTTGGCTCAACATCAGGCTGTCTGCAATCCGTCAGACTCAGGTATGTCCTTTGTTTCGTCTGTTAAAGGAATACACAGGAGAAAACCTGTTTGCTCAGCAGACACCTATGAAGGCCCATGGGCAAGTCCTGAAGGATGCCCATTCGCTTAAAATGTTTAGGCCCAAGTCAGTGGTCTTCTAACTGATGTCCATGGTGATCCACAATCATAAATTGGCTTCAAATTTTCCCTCCAGTTAATCGATCTTGTTTTTGTTTAGTTGCCCTGTACTTCACTAATGTAGATTTCTAGGCATGTGATTTGTGTTTTCTGTACAGAGACTCACCCTACATACCTCTCTTTCAGCTGAGTAACACCACGCTCGTTTGTTAGCAGAGCACGGGTGTACTGTTCACTATTTGAATACAAATTGAGCTGCATTGTGTGATCCCGATGCAAACAGAGAAAGAACGAGGCTGCAATCAGATACTTTCCAGGCAAATTTTCCAAACCAATCCGCAACATATGAAGGATGAATCTACAATTGCTTCTATTCCCATGGCTGAAAAAACGAGGACAGAAAGGGTGCACATAATGAATTGCACTTTTATACTGTAGTTGCCATAGCAATGTACGATAGAGACAGTGGCCCAGGCCTTTGATGAAATCACCAGGGATCATGGGAATGTGAGTGGGTTGCTAGTGAGGCAGGAGTGGGTGGAGTTTAACGCAGCTTTTTCCCACTACGCACTGCTGAAAGTGCCATCTCATCCTGGCCCATTTTTAGACAGCAGGATCGGAGGACGTCTTAGATTGATATCTGCAGATAAACACTGCACTAGGCATTCCTGGACACGACTGCCAACAAAATCCTAACTGAGGATGGTCCCCCACGTTGGCAGATTCACTGTTTACTTTTGAAAACGATCATTAAATCCAGTTGCCTTAAGAGAAAAAGGGGTGAAAATCTGAACCTCAGATCCACCAAAATTATTTATAATTTAAAAATGCATAATCTTACTGGTGCTTTTCTGCAAATTAAAGAGTGAAAAAACCCAACCCTTATCTGAGGCACATTTTACAACACTGGCAATGACGTTTATGACAATCATATTCTATGTTAAAATGAAGTAGGACATTGTAGCATCAATCAATGATCATCATGCATCATCATCAATCATTTCACCCCGATGTTGGCTCTATTTTTTTGTATTCGTTTTATTTATTATTGTAATATGTGTTATATTTAAGCTCGTGGAACAACAGTATTACTATGAATGAAACCGGGTTGTACTATAAACACATCGATACTAAACAAATTTAAATGCATGTTATTAGACATACATATTTCAATAAGTAGACACATGCTTTGTAACACATCGCAGCAAAACAACAGACAAAGATGCATTATTGTGCAGTTTCATAAGCAGTGCTCAGTGGCAGTGCCGAAGTATAATACACGTGGGGATATTATTTAAGATTACTTAAGAACACTGGGGCCTTCTATCCACCCTGGTCATATACCTTTACTACGTTACGATATGAAAGAATAATTTTTGAAAACTGATAATAATTAGAAAAAATGATACAGTAAAAACATTTTTAACAGTAATTAACTATTTGTATAGCTACTAACTTTATTTAACTTTTTACTGTGTGTGTGTGGGTGTCTGTCTGACTGACTCTGTCTGACTGTGTGTCTGTCCCCCTCTCTGCCATTCCAATAATACTGTAATTGGTAAAAGATAAATATTAAGAGATGATTTTGGTTTGTTTCTCAGGCTACAAGTTTATGTATGAGTGGAGATGATGAAGATGGCATCCATCAACTCATCTGACAGACTGGCCCTGGAGAATGCCTGTGATCCCCTTTTCCTCTCCTGCCCTGTATAACTGGTGATTTAGACGAGCGTGACTTATATGTGACTTTGATAAGCATTAAATGGTATATTTTTTCAAGTACAACTACAGTATCAGCCACTGTTGAGAACAGTACAGGAAGAGGTAATTAGAAACCTTTTTCATCTGTGCATTATCATCCAGTGAAACCGTTCAGAGCAGTTAATTTCTTCATATCTGTTACAGTTTTGAGGAAACGGAGCAAAACAGTGGTGCTTGGTGAAAAATGTATGCTGTAAAGTAAGTTTATTTCATATCATGCATCATGCTTTTGCAGTTTATTCTGAAAACAGGGTATTTTCAAGCTGTACAGTGAAAATGTGAACAGTATCATCGTATCTTATATTACTTTATGAGTAACAGAGATCAAAACCAAAATGATGATTATTAAATGTCATTCTTCTAACGCTTGAAATTATTTGGCAGGCAAAGTAGGTGGGAAGAAATATCCCAGTATTTGCTGTATGATTAGCCTGACAAATTGTAGTATTATTATTATTATTATTATTATTATTATTACAGATGTGTGTCAGTTGAGGTGCTATACTTTTTGGCCCTGCACCACACTTTTGCTGAAGCCCATAAGAGTAAAAGGAGCATTTATTAACAAAGCAATGCCATGGAAGCGCACAAGCAGAGACATACCAGTTGATTTCTCTCCAAATTCAATGCTGTTTGCGAACAGGACACATTGTATGATTGATGAAAGAAAATAAAATCAGACCTTTTCCATGAGCATTGTTAGAAATGCAGTCTTTTTTTTTTTTTAAAAAGGACATTTATTGGAGTTCACATAACACCTATTACCTAAATAAATACTCATACATCAAGATACAGTACTTAAGATTTAATTATACCAAAAGATGCTCATGCAGTTACATGCATGTGTTACACCTAGGTGTCCCCACTGCCAAAAGATATAAAACAAATTATAGGCAGCCTGACATTTCTCAAGGGGAAACAAAAGCCTTACCTATAAAACAATGTCATCTTAACTAAGTGATTAAATATCAGTGGATGGCAAAAATCCTGGATGGCAAAACTCAAGAACAGATTTGTATGCTACCAAATTGACATTGACTATTAGAGACCATAGTTTACATCAGCTGCTACAGTTCAGCCTTATATTGACCCTGTTGAATGCTTTTAGGCGGGTGGCAGTGGTCTAGTGGTAGGGTACATGCCTACAGACCTATGACTCAAGAGATCCCAGGTTTGAATCCCACCTCTGGCACTACCACCACTGGGTCCCTGAGCAAGACCCTTAACCCCGAGTTGCTCCAGGGGAACTGTCCCTGTAATTAGGACATGGAAGTCGCTCTGGATAAAAGCATCTGCTAAATGCTGTAAATGTAAATTTTAGTCCCTCAGTGCTAAACATGTTGGACCCCACACTTAACAGGTATACAACACATCAGATATTCCTTTATTTTATTAAGGATTGGGTTTGCTATGTAATATGCATTGTTAAAGTTTCCCCTTTCATGCATAAACCTGCAGTTTGTATTTAGGAACTTAACACCCTATTTTGAAATCATCATGATGGTGACATCACAACCATGACCCTGTTAGCATAAACCCATTCAATCTACATCTGAAATTCTGCCCAATCAGCTGAGGAGCTTAAACGTGGTACAATACAAGACGGCGAATCAGAATACATGTCAAATTATACCCCACAAAAGCACATAAATGCTAAAAGCAGAATCTGGGAATATTGGGGGCCTAAACAAGGAAAAAACTATGGTACCCATTTATACCGTACATGATAACAAAAATGGTCTTCAGAAGACCTTCAACAGTATATTTACAGTTTTGTGGATTACAGAACCAAAAAACACATTTCACCTTTTTTAAGAACCCCCCCCTTCAGCCAGTGCACCATACCCTTTCTCAGTCCTCAGACTGTACCGAGTCTTGGCGGGTGATGATCTTGTACACACGCTGTCTAAAGCAGCTGTCAGAGGTCAGACGCCGGGCAGTCTCTTTCAGGTCCTCCAGGCTGGGAGCCTCGCCATGTGGGCAGACAAATGACTTGGAGTGTTTCACTGCACACAGGAGTAAATGGAGAATGAGGGGGTTTGTGGGGGCTGCTGAACCGCTGGAATGAGTTCATTTAGCTGATTGAAATCATTACATTTAGCTCTAAATTGAATGAGGGCACCAAAGTGCACAACCAGAACACTGTCTATCATAATGCCAGTTCAGCAGTATTCAATTGCTCCTCTTAGGATTCAATACCAAATATCCTTTATGATTCAAAGTGGAGTATTAATAACACCATAGTATGACCGTGTGTGTGCTGCATTTGAGTGTGCAAGAGGGAGAGAAAACTCACGCCAGTGTTGCCTGGAGGCATGTCTCTGGACTCGACAGCTCTTGATGCGGCGAGCAGCAGCTTTATGCAGATACACAGCGTTCTTCATGATGGCAGGCAGCTTGGCCTCAATCTCTGCTGCACAGATGCACTCCTCAAAGAACTCTGCAGAAACAGAAAAATGGATTTCCATTCCTCATACCTTTTGAGGCCTTTTGAATTGTTAATTTTCCTTAAGGATATAATGTGTGATTAAAGATGCTATTGTGATGCATCTGGTTGTCCAAAGGGATTCAAAGCAATATATAGTGCTGAGGAAGTTAAGATCAGTATGCACTTTGAAATCACACCATACAAGTTTAATTCCCTTTTATCTCCAGAAAGTCTACCATGCAAGGCATTTTTATTGGTTATTATTGATTTTTGAAGTCATGTTTGTTAGTTAAAAGGTCCAACCTGTTTCCATGCTAGATTCATTCCAGATGTTTCAGGTTATACATAAGAAATTAAAGTCAGTTAAAATTACAAGCAACTGCTTCTCCTAGTGGACTTCTTTGTGTCCTGTAAAGGCTGGACTACTGACTAATCCAGCCAAGTTGGCCTGCGTATCAACAAGAGGGAAGCACTAAGAAAAGCCATTTAGGAATTATGGAAGGGGGTTCTTAACACATGATATGATGATGATGCATGAATCAGCTCACTGCGGAGGTGACTGACATCTCCTCTCATCTTCTCATCTCTCTCGCAACTTCGCTCGATACAGTCCAGACCCTGCTCCAGATCCTTCAGGGCCTCCTCAGCCAACTTCAGCCGCTGTTCTAACTCTGCACGGGACTCCATCTCAGCCTGGCAAACGCATTTACACAAACATACACACGTCACAAAGATTTCAAGTACAGTCTACAGCAAGACAATGATCCAAAATACACTGTCAGGTTAACAAAGGAATTCATCGGGTGGAAAACGCTGAAGGTTTTGGAAGTTATTTACAGGATCTTAACCCAATTAAATATATATTTTATCTCCTGAAGAGGACATTTGAGAGAGAAACCCACCTCGATTGAAGTGAACTGTTGCAAAGGCTGGAAAACCATAAGCAAAGGCAACCTTTTGGGTCACAAGCATTGCAAGCAAGGGATATGTAAGCAGATGTTAGGTGTCATTTAATTGAATTTAATTCCAATGCAATACTTGTGCTCACTTCAATAAATGGGTGCTCAGGTATAAAAGTTGAAACTCTAAACTCTCTCATTTTATACTGACCTTTCAATCTAAAAAAAATGTTTTCAATAAAAAGCAAAACCAAATTAATTGGCCTTAAAGGGGAGTATATGAGTGGGTCCCAACTCCATAAATAACACATTACCATAAGCAATAAAGTGTGGCTTTTGCAGTTAAATATTGCATGTAATGTTCATTAGGCTGAAAGCTATGGCTGACCTTCAGATATATATCTTAGACATTTAATTATTTGGATGTTGGTGCCATCATTTTAGCATTTATGCAGTACACTAGGGATAAGGAGACCATATGAGATTCAGCCTTTTTTCCTTTTGTTTAACCTGAATATGGCCCCGTTCTGTTTGTATTACTTTAAGAGTAGTCCTGGTCCCTGGCCCTGCTGGAATTACCCATGCTCAAACTTGATCCTAATGAGCCAATTAACAAGCCTTTCCTCATTTGAGGAATGTAAAAGTAGACAAATATGAAGGACAGGGGTGTTGGGAACCACTGATATATTTGACAAACAGGCATTTCCTTGTAGAGGAAGGCAAAGAAGTGAAGTACAGAGACTCTGGATGTTTTTTATTATACCATGGTATTTTTGCACATGGAGACAAGCAGTACAGTAAGATGCATCTGTACACAAATACCATCCCAGTCTAACAGAAATGCTTTAGTCTTACTGCAGCACACTGTAAGGTTGGTATTGTTGGGAAATCACTGCAACCTGAAAAGGTTTCATTGCTGCATTTGTTGCTTAGTCTGCAGCTTTAAATTCTGCTATGAGCTAAAGGTAAAAAGTGCAGTACATTAATACCTTATCCTTTTCTTATTTTTCTTCACTCAGTAAAAGCGTAAAACAACCTTAATGGTGGAAAGAAGTCAATGCATTGACCCTTTTACTTACAAATAACGGTACAGTGCTGTATAACGTTCACTTTGTTGCACCATAAAATAACTTTACTAGCAGAGACAGAACTAATGATGATGGTGCTGTGACAATTACGTAACTACGTAATTACGTGACATAACGATTTAAATTACTGGCTAATTTAATATACACTGCATTGCACGTCTAACTCACCTTTAGCTCAGCCTCAGTCTGCTGCTTATCAGCTGTGAGCTGGCTGAGGGACTGCTGGAGGGCCCGAGCCTGAGATGAGTAAAACTCTCTCTCATCCTGCAGCACCCTTGCTCGCTTTTCAATCTCCTTCAGCCTGCAGGAGGGGACAGTGAGCACGCAATCAAATCCATATTCTGACACAGCAAAGAGGAAAGGAGCACTTTCGGAGCCTGAGATTTGACAATACATCACAATTCCACCATATGAGCAAAGTCAATGCATTACCACATGTACATTTACTACATATACTCATTAAGCAGGTGCTTTTATTCAAGGTGGCTCAGAAGTGAGGAATAACATTCAAGCTACAGCTACAGTAAGAGCTTTAGAGGAGCTTTTGCTACAAAGAGTAAATTACATGAAAAAAATAGAAAGACAGTGTGAGCTGAGAAGGAGAACTGGTTAGTGGTGAATACGTGTGTTGGGCAGTGATGGCCAAGTGGTTAGGTACTAGGACCAAGGGTCAAAGGGTCATGGGTGTGAATCCTGAAACCAAGAATGAGAAAAGTCTGGACTGATTGCCTTGTGTGTAAGGATGGCAATGGCAGTTGGGATTCCTTAAAAGGGTGTAGTGCTTGGGAAGAAGCACAAGCCTGTATGATCGAATTTGAATAGCTGAAATCAGATCCAGAAGTCACTCTTTTGTTAGTGACTTGAATTTGATTTTGGCAACCTTCGGGTAGTGACATAAGCCCTATTTGGCTGGTCAAACACCACAAAAACAAGCTGTACCTTATCCACCTCTAGAGCTATGCCAAACAGCTGCCTCATCATTTCTGCCCACACATTAGTTGGTGATTCACTTAAAAATGAAACATTTACAAAGATTTAGTTTACTAATGGATATTCCATTCTGCTGTTGGCACTATTTCACTCAGTGACTGGCAGATTCTACTTTAAGTAAACTTGAAGTGACACTGAAATGACCGATGTGAACTTCTAGCCCAAATAAACGGTCAGTTGGTAACTATTACTGTATTGCAACCACAGCCAGTGGATCAAAAGCCTGTCCAGTTCTTATTTGTTGTATTATACCAAAAGTGTTTGTAAATAGGCCAGTGTATGTTGAGTTGATGCAAATAGGGGGCTAAGAATATTGCTTCCTTGTAATTTGGGAAAGAGTTGCATTTAAAAAAAATCTTTCTGACATATTTATGTAATCTCTGACATCTTCCAGTTATAGACAGTTGGATACCAGCATTCTGACTCCAAAGTGCTGATGAGTTGGCAAGCTCAGCAAAATTCCTATAAGTGGAGCTGAAAAGCCTTTAAAACTATGGCAGCAATGTTAAAATTATTCCCGCAGTTCTGTTTTAAGCCATTCAGCTCCATCACTGAGGCTTGAGCTTGAATTTAATATGTATCTGTCCTATTTTCAATGAGCGATTTGACTAGTGTTGCATAGTTGAGCACAGATTGAAGCATATTTTCTTTTCTACTTTCACTTATTTTGCCTGATCTGGTAACCATGTGAAATCAATAAAGTAAGAAATCATCTCAGGCAGAAACATGAAAATAAAGAAACAAATGATTTATTCATCTTTTCCAATCCAGCCTAGGCTTACTAACCCTGCCAAAATGGAAACTGCCCCAAAAGACACTGTATCATCCCACCGCATTCTCTACCTCAATACACATACTTGCAAACCATCTGTCAGGGACCCCAGACACTCCAAATGTTTATCTATTTTGGCTTTGAAAACACCAGAGCTACATGATTAAAGAACGAAGAATTTGCTCAGGTGTGTTAGATGCTTCAATGGGAAGCATGGGGTCCATGGAAATCTGCTTGCAAAACTCTATTATCGACAAAGCTGTAAATAACAAAGCTTTCAAATCCCTAGAGTCCCTGATGCAGTAAATACATGACGTAGTTTGCAGGGCTGGCCACACAAACTCGGCTGAATGATAATTAATTGCCCTGAGTAAAAGCACAGTGAAAAATAGCTAAAGCTCTGTTAAGTGTTATTACTGCATGGAGCTCTTGTTTAAATGGTTCGTGAAATAAGGCTTCCGATCACACATTCAGTGCCTACGAGGTCATTCCTAGCCGCTAGTTAATCTACTTCCTCATCATTTCCCTTCACTTCGCTGGTGTCTGGTCGATATGATTGTTTGTTTGCAAATCAATGGACATTTCCACTTAGTGGCCTCCACCCTCCATTTACACTGATATAGCCTGGGGTCACGTGGTGGGGTCTTTACACGTTTGTGCATGTCCCTTCATGCATATATAACAAATCATCATGTTGAACTGAATAAGAAAAGATAAGAAAGCTATTGTTCCTTCTACTTCCAAAATTTAAATATGAAGAACAACAAATTTTGTGCAGAAAGATTTTATTTGCATTTTTTTGTTGTTGCTGTTGGACTCCTACCTCTCTTCAGCCTGCTGTTTGTCCCTGACCACGCTCCTCATCTGCTCCTCAATATGGCGCAGGTTACCTTGCAGCTGCTCCTCTGGTGCCTCGGGGCACTGAGTGTTTGAAGACGAAGGCTGAACAGTAGTGCCCAGCTCGGCTCCGGATAGTCTTCGGTCTCTAAGCAGCTCCAGAGTGTGCTGCTTCTCCTTAGAAAGCTCCTGCCAAGCCATAAACACTCTTCACATACCCTGCGGTCTTTCGTGGTTCAGTGCAGATTTAAGCACGGTTGGTTTTATAGTCATTCAGAATAAAATAAATATATAAATAAAAATCACAAAAAAAAAACAACAAAAAAAACCACATAAAACACAAAGCACATACACTTTCTGTTGCTACAGTAAATTTCTTCCTGTCCTCTGCATCTTCCTCTTTCACACCACCACATCCATAAACCTCTTTGTCCCTCCTCTTCTCATCTTTTCTGGCAGCTCCATCCTCTGAAGGTCTCGCTTCTTCTTCTTCTTCTTCTTTTTCTTTCTGCTGCTCCCATTTAAGGGTCACCACAGCGGATCAGCTGTCTCCATTTCTTACAGGACTCTGCATCTTCCTCCTACAAACCAACCACCTGCATGTCCTCTCGCACCACGTCCATAAACCTCCTCTTTGGTCTTCCTCTTCTCCTCTTTCCTTGCAGCTCTATCTTCAACATCCTCCTTCCAATATAATCCTCATCTCTCCTCTGGACATGTCCAAACCAACACAACCTTGCTTCTTAAACTTTGTCTCCAAGACGTCTAACCTGAGCTGTCCCTCTAACATACTAATTTCTAATCCTGTCCATCCTTGTCACAACGAAAATCTCAGCATCTTTAACTCTGACACCTCAAACTCTACCTCCTGTCTTTTTGTAGACCATAGCTGGTCTCACTACTGTCCTGTAAACATTCTTTTTCACTCTTGCTGATACCTGTCCATCACAGATCATTCCTGCCATTCATCTCCACCCATTCCAGCCTGCCTTCACTCTCTTCTTCACCTCTCTTCCACACTCCCCAGTACTCTGAACTATTTACCCCACCTATTTAAACTCGTCCACCTTTGCCACCTTTACTCTCTGCATTCTAACCACTCCGCTATCCTCCCTTTCATTCACATTCATGTATTCTTTCTTTGTCCTACTGTCCTCGCCTTCCTAGAGAATATCTCTCCAGGGTCTCCTTAAGCTGCTGCCTACTCTCACTACAGATCACAATGTCATGGTTGAGTAGTTATGTATGTATATCCATTTGCCCATTCCCAAAGTCCTCTTGGCAGATATTACTGTACATGTAACTTAATAAAGCAGGAATTTTCCAAATCTTGTAAGACATACTGGCTTGGAATTAAATATAACTGGTATTATACAATACTACAAATCAAACCACATTCTTCCAGTATTTGGTACCTCTAAAGATTTCTGCAGCAAAGTAGTGAGACTGTGAAGCTCTTCTTTCTCTGACTCCACTCCCTTCAGTGACTGAGCCGTCCCATCTAGGTCCCTATCACCACACAGAGGTAAATACAAACCTTTTTATGCATTACCTGCATTCTGCATTGTGTAAAAAATAAGCAAACAAAGCAAGCAAACAAACAAACAAGCAAAAAATATTGCTTGAATGCACCCCTTCAATTATTATAAAGGTAAATGTAAAGATTTTTTTTTCTCTTTTTTTTGGAGTGAGGAGCTAGACAAGACACTTGTGAACCCTCAGCTCTCTATGGAACCATTTTTAAATGAGATGAAGTTTTAAAAACTAAAAAACCTCCTCATATCAGAACTTTAGATTCAGGGCAAAAGCCCTTTGAAATATATCTATATTTTTAAAGATTATTATTATATTTAATTATTATTATCCATCCATCCATCCATTATCTTCCGCTTGTCCCAAACAGGGTCGCGGGGGAGTGCTGGTGTCCAACCCAGCGCACACAGGGCGAGGACGGGGGACGCACCCTGGACAGGTCGCCAGCCCATCGCAGGGAGGAGCGGGACGGGGACGGTACCTTGCTCAAGGATACCTCAGGGCAACCTATTGGGAAGGGGTTCGAACCCCCAATCCTCCGATCATGAGGCCAACGCCCTAACCACTAGGCCACCGCTGCCCCTTAATTATTATTATTATTATTTTTATTGTTTTTGTTGTTGTTATTATTATATTCAAGATTATAATTATTAGTACATGGTTTTCAAAATGATAAAGCCAAGACAAAACTAAATTAGTGTTTGCAGCTCCACCCACTCAAGATGAAACTCACAGTTTGATCTGCTCCTGCTCTGTTCTCAGCTCCATCACCACCTCCTCAAACTTCTGTTTCTCCTCCTCCAGCACCTGGTTGAGTCGCTCCAGTTCCTGGAGGGCACACACACACAAAAAACCCCATACACACTCCCTTGTGAAGCATAAACATTCAAAATTGAAAAAAAGCCTTTGGGCAAATAGAGCATTTATCTTGGATTTTTAAACGAGTGAACAAACAAAAGCAAGTGCAAGAGCATACTTATAAATACCTTCACAAAATCATAAACCCACAGGTCAACCGCTTGGCTGGAACCACTAGGAACAGATAAGCATATGAACCTAAAATAAATAAGAGCTACTAACTAACCGCCTTCTGTTCTCTCTGTAGGCTCAGTTCCTCAGTCTCCTCCATGAGTTTATCTGTAGAAACAGAAACACAGTAAAAAGCTGTGCTACTGACCACAATCAAACACTGCAGGTAATCATACTTATTCAGGCAGGAAGCTCGATTTTCCAGCTTTTTCGTTTAGATTTTCTAAAAAAAAAATCAGATTCAAGGCACCTTTCCAGTTGCTTTGAGATTTGATTTGTAGTCACACGTCTTTATTGACTAAGAGGATTGAGTTCATTTGATTTTGCGCCATGAAATTATATTTACATTTTTTTCATGGTTTAGTTATTCTGTTGTGAATTACAGCACATAAATTCATTTAAGTTTATTAAAGCCATTTATTAAAGAATGATACTGAAACTGGTTTTGCTCTTTTTTCCCCCTCCCTTAGGACTATAGCAACAATTTCAGCATTCAAATGTTAAACTCCTACAGCTCCTAATAATCTGTGTTTTAAACCAAATCTGATTTGCTGTGCAGTGTGATGCTTTTCTCATAGCAGAAATAAACTGATCAGCAAGAACAATAAAACTCCCGCCTTGTGTAGGTTCCCCTTGCCACTTAAAAAGATCATCCAGGCATGAACCAAGACCTCTGAAGGTGTGCTGTGGTATCTGGTACTAAGATGTTATCAGCAGATCCTTAAAAGCATGTAAGTTTTGAGGTGGGGCCTCTGTACTTATTTGTCCAGTCCAGTACATCTCATAGACGCTCGATCAGATTGTGATTTGGGGGATTTGAAGCCCAGTTGTCCACATAATTCTTCAAACCAGTCCATTTACATTTACGGCATTTAGCAGATGCTCTTATCCAGAGCGACTGCCATGTTCTAATTACAGGGAGACACTCAGGGATAAGGGTTTTGCTCAGGAACCCAATGATGCTAGTGCCAGAGGTGGGATTCGAACCTGGGACCTCTTGATCCATAGGTCCATAGGCAAGCATCCTACCAATAGACCACCAACACCCCTAGTCCACCTTCCTCAATTGCTCCCAGTTCTGATACTCAAATGGCCATTTTAGGCACACATGACCACGCCAGTGGTTCATTGATTGTTCTCTCTTGGAAAACATTAAGGTAGGTACTAACCACTGCATACCGAGAAGACCCCACAAGACCTGGTATTCTGGAGAAGCCTCACTAGTCTAGCCAGCACTATTTGCCTTTCCCAAAGTCACTTTGACCCTGATGTTTGCTCATTTTTCTTGTTTGCTGCACATTAGCTTCAAGAATTGACTGGTCACGTTCTTAATGCATCCATCGGTGCTATTTTCACAGATAAGTCGTGTTATTCTCATAATGTTTATGTAGTTTTAATGTTGTTTTAATTGAAATGCTAAGTGTCTTACAACACGTTAGGGGTTAAAGCGCTTTCATTACCTTATTGCAAGAATCTCTGCTTCTGATGCTTCCATGAGACTCACCCAGGTACTCCTGTTTCTCCTTGGCCAACTGTAGTCCCTGAGCCTCCAGACTCTCAATCATAGCCTCTCCCAGCTGAGCGTTCCTCCAGGTCCTAAAGATAGATCAAGCTATAGTCAGTTCCCAAACAGATTTATTTATTTATTTATTTTTATATATAAAAACATTTTTCAACATGCAATTGTTCTTTATCAAGGTCATTTTTTTTTCCAGTTCTTTTTTACATTTTGCACAGAGTATGCAATTATGTTCTCAATTATGTAACTGAGTTCTTGGTAGAGCCAAAACTGTTTTCTTCTTATACTCAGGAATTCAGGCATAGACTACTGTGGCCCATACAAACTATTCTTCCGCTTACTACAGGGTGCACAACTCTAGAGGTCTGGTGTCAAGCACGTTTTGATAACATCTCTATTGAAATGCATCCACTAAAACTAATAATTAACAGATATTTTTAGTCAGGTGTGTTTCAGCACGTAAATAATCAATTTTTCAGAGTGAGGGGTTGCCATTAGACAGATATTATTATTTTCAGAGATATTTCTGGTGTTTTTACACATATTTCCAGACAAAAGTGGCAGTCAGTGGACTGAAACTTATAGAAGATGGGATACAGTAGCTAGGTTGGCATATGGGGAACGTTATTCCAATGAACTGCCCAGTGTGTGTATTACGGCAGCACTTTTCTTTAGATTAATCCTCACACTTTTCCAGACTCTTGCAGCATCTCCAGCCATTGGATCTGCTCGGACTCTGACTCTGCTGCTAAGACTATGTCCCCCTGTGGAGAATAAAAGCAGCCATGTCTAACGAATTATCCAGAATTCAATACCTGTCATGACTGGTTATATACATAGTGTAAAACAGGAAAAGAACATACAGTGAAATCCTCATGGTTGATAACCATGGCAAAAGGCATGCCCTGGTCCTCCTTTGCCTCAACCACACATCCACCTAGAGGAATAACCCCCTGAAGAAAAAGCCGAGAGTCAACTTGAAGGGAATTGAAATTAAAACACAGACAGACCTACAGTTGAATGCAAAGACTTGGTGACTTTGCATTTTTTTGATTAAGTGGAAGCAAATCTTTAGTGTAGAAAGCACTTTGCAGTTTTATGCACAATAAGTCATTCCTTGAATGGAACATTTCAATGAAAAGCGTAAACATAAAACCAAGTCTGTGCTAATATTTAAAAAAAAATAAAAAAAACTGCTTTAAAATTTGCATTAAAAAAACATATCACTCTGGTTTACATTTACAATTCCTGAAAAAAGATAATAAACTGGGGACCTTTTGCATTCTGTATGTATATGAATATTACCTTCAGCATAGTCTCACTCGGTGGACTTACCTTTGGATGGATGTTGAAGTACCTATTAGTCTCAAAGTTCTTTTTTTCACTTTCAGCATAGTAGAGCAGGAAGCTGTCTTTAATGATGAAAAATCTATTCAGTGTAAGAGCACATGAGACCAGGGCCACACATGAGATGATCTGTCACTGTGTTAGAAACAAGGTCTAGAATATAAGTCATATCATTCATTTCATATAGAGAAAAAATAATCTTTAATAAAACAGAAAAATAGCTGTAGCAGACTAGTTTAAAAAATCGTTTTACTTTTACTATTTAATTCAGGAAACCAAAACATTCTGCAAAAGTAAAAGCAGACACAATAAAATAAAAAAAAAAAAACACACACACAATGAAACAAAGAAGCTTTGGGGTGGCAACATGCCTACTGACAAAGTGCACCATCATTCATTTTCATATAAATCTTTTCATTCCTCTTACAGTCGATAAACGATGGTTTGGCCATAGGACATCCTAATGGATTTTTGCAGCTCAGCACAACAGTACACTTAAAGCATGCAGGTCAATAAAGCTGAAGTGCATTTTCTGTTCTCGTCATCGGTGCACAATTAACGGTATACAGTGGTAAATGGAGTATATTTAGTTCAGAGATACTGCACCAAACGATAGTGCTGTTTTTTTTTTTGATGGTCACAGTTGATAACTGTGTGATGTTATTCACCAAAAATAGCCATAAGTCAGTTCCACATCTACTGCTAGCTTCTCTTCTTCCCTTAGATTTAAGATTTAAGATTGTTTTTAAGACTGATATAAGGAAATAACCTCGGTTCTGAAAAACATAATTAAGGGTGAAACCTTTGAAATTACAGTCTACATGGATGAGGTTACATTACTGTAGGCTCAACAACAGATGAACATAGTTTTGTATTTGCAGTTTCTGGACTGAAACATTTTTATGACACCGAGAAGAACATTTTTAGGCTAAACATCTTTCTTTGGAAGAGGAAAAGTATGCAATGAACAATAACACTTACAATTTTTTTACATTTTAATGCTTCTGTATAGTAACAAAGTGCATTTATGACATTCCAAATACATATTACTGTACTTAGCTTTAATTATTCTTTCCTTAATTATTATGTAATCCATTAAACTCATGCAACATCTGTGTGAATCAAGAAACATAACCCATGTTTGCCATCTGTTAAAAAGCCCTAATCCTCAGCAGACAGACAGCAAACTACATTTTTGCTGATACTTGAAAGAACCTAACCACACAGTAAATAAAATCCTACCTTTAATTCAGCAAACCTTTATATTATTAAATATTGCTGGCAGATGTGTACAGTTAGTACCTTCGAGACCACTTGGCAGATGGTCTTCCAAAGGGTCTTTTCCACAGCACCCCATGCAGCTGCACTTTAGTGCTGATGTCCAGGATGTCTGAATCAGCCTGCTCCATGGAGTTCCAGGGGGAGAATAAAGAGGACTTGGACGAGGGAAACATGGCAGACACTTTCAAAAAGGGAGGGTGTTAAAAATAGAGGGATAGAAAGGAATAATCACATGCAAAGCCAGTGAGGAAAACTTCCAATAATTCACTGAGGTGGAATGATGCGTTTGCCAATAGTGGCATCAGCAGCTGGCATCAGATAACGTGAACCTAAGAGCAGGGATGAGTGGTGGAATGAAAGAGGCGGAGAGAGAGAGAGAGAGAGAGAGAGAGAGAGAGAGAGAGAGAGAGAGAAAGAGAGAGAGAGATGGATCAGACAGGTGACTTTAAAGATGACATTCTAAATCCGTGCAATGGTCATTAGACATGTCATATAAAAAGCTGTTACACGGATTACACCACTGGGAGCCTACAGCCTAAAGCAACACTCACCCTTACATAAAAGAGCAATCCATCCACTTTCACAGAGCATTAATCTGCTTTGCAGCCCTTCTGCGTGTCAGTTTCACCAGCATGTTTCTATCTGGTTGTTTTTTTTGGATGCACATTATGGATATCAGACATGCCATTCCATCTACTGGTTTCATGACCAGACTCTGACTGGGCCATTTTTTTGACGGAGGTGAATTGAATTAAATTGTAGAAGCAGACCATTTGTAGCAAGCACCAGAGTTCAAAAGCCTGTGTTTTCATGGTCTACAAAAGCTTGTTTTTGCTTTCGCTTTCGAGTTTTGGGTACTGTCTGTAGATTTATGAGAGAAAAAAAAAAGTCCCTTTTATCCATATGCCACTATAAACTCCTAAAGTGGATTTTTTCCTTGACCATTTTTGTGGTCCACCTATCCCACAAGGCCACTAAAGATGACAAGTGATTAATACCCTTCAGTATAAGAACACTGCCGTTTTATGTTTCCTTACATCTCTTTTCTTAAATTATATTTTGAAAGAGAATCTAAAACCATTATGCAAAAACAGAGAATGTTGTTCCTGGAAAACGCATTTCAAGAATGTTGGCCACTTCCTCTTATACACAGCTTGTAAGTCACCCCTTATTCAATGCATCACTGAGCAGGTTCTACCCAAAGGACTGCTTCTGAGCGAATATTATTTGGGTTGGGTACCATTCTCAGAACAGAAATGATGATGATTTGGTAGTGTGTTGCACTAGTATGCCAGTTTTAGCACTGTTGCTGGAGTTCACCCAACCAAGAGTTGTTAACACAGAATTTTGCATCAACAAATGGACTCACTCTGGCACAGCACAGATGTTGTGTATCCTAGTGCAAAAACAAAAGCTCCTTAATTAAAAGGTTTGAGTACCTATTTAGATGTGCAATGGATGCACAGTTGCACATTATGAAGGATGCATTTTGAAAAGGTTACCATGGATAGGATGTGTTGAAAAAAGAGGGAGATAGAGACATTGGAGCTGGCGGATGGCTGCTGGTAGTACAAATGGAAGCAAACTGGTAAGGTTTGTTAAGAAAATTCATATTTCTGAGTATGTATTTGTGAGTGTGTATTACACTAATTAAGATTAGTATTTAGGAGTCCCAGCTGCAACTGACCATTGGTCCCAGTGAGACGGCTTCCAGGTGGATATTTATGGTGGATTATAATGAGAAAAAAATAATCCCTTTGTTTTAACAGGAACTCTGCAGTACTCCTCTATAAATGACAGCAGTATATGGCACATTTCCTCTAGCCCTCCTCCACCTGTCAGGCAGTGATAAAATTCCACAAGAGGAGCAGAGGGAGTTCCATAATGACATTGAGTAAGACATCTTCGCACCACTCCTTTATATCTTCCTTAAAAGTGAACCCCTACAAATACTTTAAACGTGTTTTATGAGCTGAAGGTCTATATAAAGCACTTGCCCAGACCTTCACCTTTATATCCCAAACTGTCCACTGACTGAGGCAATGCTAGAACATCACACAAGAGGGCACTAAACAGCTGATGAAAATAAGACCACAATAATGCAGCTAAAATGTTTTCTTACATCCTTAGACTGTGGGCAGCCGTGGAATGAAAGGTGCACGGCTGGGCAGATGCTGAATACTGACCAGCAGCTGTGGGAAAAACTATAGGTTCAACAAAACTGGAGTAATTAACTTCCAGGGAGTGTGAACAAAGAGATCTACTCTTCATTGATGAAGTAGACATATTACTTAACTGAATAAACTGATTAAAGATTAGGCCACATACTTTAAACTGGACCATGCTCACTGTAATCAGGTTTAACAAAAAAAAAAAAAGAACTGACCACCACCTGAAAACATTGCATTGCTGCGATTCTTGTAAAATATTTATTACATTCCCTCCCCACTGTTTGAACCATACCCACATCCTTGCCTTGTTTTCACATTGGCATTCTAAACTGTACTAAAAGACTGAGAAAAAAAAAAAAAAAAAACTCAATACAGTATGTCTAAAAGTGAAGCCAAGTTTCCATTAAGCCGAGTTGACTGTGATTTTTACAGAATACATTATATACAGAAGCTCTGCTTTGAGCAGGCACCATAATAGTTACACTGAAAACAATGCCTCTAACCCCCCGTCCAAATGAACAGAGCTCAGAGACGCTTGTGAAAGAGATGTGTGTGAATGACACGCAACAGGTACATGAGGAGAAGCCGCCCCCCCAAAGTCAACTAGCTTCATAATTTAAATTGGTATTAAAAATAGCTCCCCAATAATGCGGTAAGCATATGCCATGCACCCTGGTCTCTTCCAAGTCGCTGTGGGTTTTCTTTACGTTCCTGGCATTTACTAAGGAATGTTCCATATCCTAGACAAACGATAGACTCTTCATCTAATTAAGGTGAAAACATGACCAGTGGTCCCATGAGTGTAAAAGACAAATGACACGATTTCAGTTATCACCAAAAATAGACATTTCTCACACTAGCACCCCTACATAATTAAAACATACAAATTAAAGAAAAGAAATCTTGTTTGGCAGAATGAAAGTTGAATAAATTAAGCAGGGGCACTTGAAAGCAGATTAGAAAATAATCGGAGTATCAGAAAATAAGCAGATCTCTTTTTGGGACCAAAGCTAAAATTCTTAAATTCCACACAGACAATGTAATTCAAGATGATCGCCAATCTGAGAGTGTTTGACAATTTAAGTAGATCAGAAAAAAAATAATAAAAAAAATACACTCAAAGAAAACATTAACCAGAACCATGTTGGAAAAAAAAAGGCAATATTTCTGCGCTGATGTCTGGAGAGTATCTTATCTCAGACTAAAATGACTACTACTATAAGACATGCCGGAATAATAGAGTATTATTCACCATATTCACACTATCGTGTGGACAGAGTTGTATAAAACAAAGAAACTGTTAAGCTTTGAACAAACTGCATTGCCATGATAAAAGAAAAAAAAAGAAAGTTACATCAAGATCTTTATCTCTGTCCCTTATTTCAAACATTTGAACAGTGATGGTTTCAGCTAATCTGTTAAAGAAGAAAACCCATTTCCAGAATACATAAGAACTAACCCCTGCCTTACTTAAAACATGACACCAGTACAGTTGAGAGATATCTAGAAGTGGCTCAAGAAAACAAAATTACATGAACCCACAATGGCATTAGTTGGTATGATTTATGCCACCTTTTGACATATAGTACTCTGTGGAAGAGATAGAAGAGTCATGGTCACATAATCTCATTTGGGTCCCACTCTATCTCTCTCTCTCTCTCTCTTTCTCTCATAAGTCCAATGCCATGCCACATATCTGATCCTTTCAGAAAGGCATGACAAGTTGAATCTGTTCAAATTCACCCCAACTTTCAATTCGATTAACAGACAAGCATAATTCAAACCTGTGACATGAGGTGTTTGGCCACCATTGCTTAAAGTCTCCTGTTTTCTGTCAACAGTTTGATTTCCCTCCTTTCCATCACCAGCAACTCTAGTGCTGGTGGCCAATGGACAGCACCAGAGGAATAAGGCAGCCTACAACCAGTGCCAGCACCTCCACTTTGGTCAGTCCTTTTCCTCCATTGCTGCCAGGAGAGTGGCTGTGGCCCCCCATGCCTCCAACCTCAGGAAGGACATGCACCGTTGCTACATACAAGAACGTGCCAGCAGAGAAGAGCATCGCCACTCCAGTGGCGTTGACGTCAGAGAGCGCCTCCTTACTGCTCTGAAAAAGGACACAAAAGAGGCAAAGAGTTACTTTACTGCTGAAATTCAACAGCAGAAGCTGAAGGTTCATGAACAAATCCAAGGATATAAATAAATGTTTACACTGGAAACACTAGAACGAACCTATAGGCTTTGTAATCACTCAGGCAAATGGTGGTCCTGAGTGAATAGTGAATCTACATTTTAATTACATTCAGCTGAGGTCAAACTGAGTTTTTTTCTTTGCTTTTTTCCCTAGTTTCTGAGCTAATATTTCAAGTTACACAATTTAAACTGAACTTTCACCCAACATTTCCCTTAGATACAGATGTTTGAGTTTTAGGTAACTGACGACTGAAACGTAATTGTCCTGTTTTTTGAAAATCCATTACTTCACAGTTATTTCCAAAGCAAGACGTTAAAACATAATTAAAAGATAGATAGATAGAGATATATATATATATATATATATATATATATATATATATAAACAGTCAATATGTCCTGCTGGTAACACTAAGAAATGGTGAATGGTGAAGAAAAATAGGTTTTTAAAAAAAAATCTATTTTAAAAAACCTCACAGAATGGCAAGGTATGCAAAGTAAAAGGCCCACATTTGTGCCAAGAACAACTACTAACGTGAAGATTTGGCTGGTGTATGTATGGCAGTGCACAGGCCCATCTACATAGAAGTTTATGTAATCCAGTAACCAGAATGTAATTTTAATAGTGAACTCATTACAACGAGATGAACAGCTATGGCCTGATCTAGTGCTGTGTAGTGTTGCTTGGCCACACAGGTAAGATCTCACCTGGGAAGTTATTAGATACCATCAGCTTATACTCTAATTTTAAGTAAGTTACCCAGTCGAACATAACTTCCACAGAGACCGCAAGTGAGGATTTTTAGAAAGTGCTTGTCTCTTTTTATGTATCCTAAAATACAGATTCTAAGGAACCAGAAGGTAGAAACGATAGTCTTAAAAAACATTATGGCAGCAAAATACGTCATGCACAGTTCATCAGAGGAACCTACTAAATATCAGTCATGTTGCTTGTTTGTTATCTGTTTTAGCAAATTAACCCAATTCATTATGTATTAAAATGCAGAAAACATTAGTCAACATTACAATAATTACAGGGTGAATTACTTCATACTAAAGATGTGACTTGACAAAGAAAGTAAGGGTAACAGGCTTCAATAAAATAAGAATACACTGCAGAGGGGGCTATTTTGGAATGGCCAGGCAATAACCAAAAACATCAGGTGAAACTCATTTACCCTGGGGGACAGAGCCAAAATATATAAGCCTGCAATCAACACAAAACAGCAACGTGAGTACTCTAAGGATCTTCCTTTTTAAAAACACTTCAGGAATAAATATCCCATACCTATTCCATTCCAATATATTAATTTCTGTTAGACATTATCTATTGAAAAAGTGACATTGTTTTCTGTTTGCCTTTTGTTTTTTTTATTTTTTTATACATGTACAGACATCATACCTGACTCAGGCCTAGAAAGGTGAGCATTGCCAGAACAGGGGCAGCCAAGGCAAAGACCAGCAGATGTTTACGAATTCGGTTCCTCTCTAAACCTGCATGCATTAGGAATGAGACCAGACCGAAGGCAGCAGGAGCCTGTGGAGGAACAAAGTTCTGACATGAGAACAAACATCACACAGCAATAATGAGACAAAGAAATTCCTCCAGCAAGAACAGAAAAAGAAGAATAGGGGAAAAAAATATTTTTAAAAAGATAGTTAAATCAGGAGAGTATATCTTTGCAGCAATGTTTTCAAAAAAAGACTATTTACATTTAGGTTTTTTATTCAAATTAGCTTTGTTTTAGGTACTAAACAAACTTAAAAACCCTTAAAGACTTACAAAACAAACTTGAGGTAAACTAACTCAAACCCATATTAAAGAAAGTTCTAACAAACTTTATAAGTGCTTCAGTCAGTCCTTCAAGACTTTTCTCTCAAAAATGACTCGGGATTGCTACGACAAAAAAATAACGATTATTCTACAATAGGTTTCGGCTGTTTGTACCTTATGAAGCATGATGGCCACAAACACAATGAGCTGAACACTAGTCTGAGAGGTAGAAGCTGCTGCCCCAAGTGCCACTCCATCAGCTGCAGAGAAAAAAAAAAAAAAAAAAAAAAAAAAAAAAGTAAACTTGTTCATTTGGATCAAAAGGGCAAGTTGTCCTGTTGTAATGTTTGGCACGATCCTTTTAAATTACCTGCAGCATGGACGACCAAACCAAGCGTAGTGGTGACTTTCGAGCTAGCAGCCCTTGCTGCTTCTGGATCTACAGAAAGAAAAAAATATCATATTCTAATTATATAAGATACAATTATATCTACATGTGATTCTTAGCTCCAAAATCTGCTTAGGCACACTGACCGTCACTGCTGTGCATGTGGGAGCTGCCAATCTGATCCACGAGCAGCATGAAGACAAAACCCAGAACCAAAGAGACACCTATGTAAGCATGGAGCTGCTCATGACTATGGACATGTTCGCCGGTTGACCCTACCACTCCTTCAGCTACTTTCTGCTCAGACACAGACACCTCAGCTTGACCATGAGCATGATGTCCAGCTGCAAAGAAGGAAAATATGAAAAGAAACTATTTACTGACTGTTTATTAAGCAGATTCTTACTATAAACTCAGAGGGCCATGCCATTTTACATTCTATTTAACATAAAAATCCTAGTGAAAATGAAATTCTGACCCATTATATTTGAATCTGAAAGTGCGCTGCACTATGCATGTTTTTACTATGAAGGATCTTTTACACAAAATACACACTCACCTTCCAAGACCTCCTCATACAGTGCATGGACTCCCTCAGGAATAATGACAGCCAAAGCAGTGCCACATAGCAGACCTGCTCCTAACACAGTCACCAACTTCAGTTTTTCCTGAAGAGAAGGGCAGCATGAATGAGAAAAAAGGAAGCGAGAGAGAAAGAGACATGACAAGAGGCATGTTATCAACCTCCTGAAGTATTAAAACAACTTCTAATTGAAATAACCACTATTCTGATGAATTGAACTACCCTGCAGAGTCGTCTTACCCAAGCACTTTTTAACAGATTTATCTCAACTTTAACAAGGGTAGGATGAAATATAAGAACGCCACAATACATTAACGGACCAGTTCATATATGCCTTTTCCTAAAGACTCATTACAGGAGTGTGTGCAACATTTTTTTTTTCTTTTGCACTTCTATTATTTTATACTGTTCTTTAATCAACATGTGCATCTGTCTGTGCAGTTGTAACGTAAGCAGTTTCCTTTAGAAGCAAAAATGTCTTCTGTTTTTGGGGGAAAAAAGACATTAATGCAGGCAGGGTTGCAGCTGAAGCTCACAAAGTCTTACATAACATCTACTGGCAGAGTCACAAGGTCCTGGATCAATACTCCATCGGTCATACTAAGTGTCTAAGAGCAGTGGGGAAATATGACCAAAAAAAAAAATCTCAACAGACAATTTCCACAATGCATCTGGATCATATGTATCATAGTATTTTACATTATTGGGCATGTGATGCATTTAAATGGAGGGGGATCCAGTACAATATGATCATTATAATCAAATGGTCCAGCCTTAGTGTTTACATTACTACTGCTCCATGTAATCTCTTTTCATTTTCAATCAAAAGTGCAGGAGAAGTCAGTCATTAACTTTCTCAGAGTTCCTCTGGGAGAATCAGGAGACACCTGGTGAAGAGGCGAGCCAGACAGATGGAGCTCACCTCTGAGAAGTTGACAGCCAGTGGAATGGTCCCAGCAACATAACAGCCCACCAGCATGGCCAGAGAGAAAAGACATATAGAGCTGAAGTCGTCCATGTCCGCTGATCACCAACAAACAAACCGCCCCTTTAAAATAGCGGTCTAATGTTAGATCCGGCGGGGAGCTTCTCTTATTTACACAGCAGCACCGGGGTGTTAAAACCCTGAACTACTTCACGAAAGGAGTCTGTGACTGTAATGTTTGCTAGAAACGACTGAAAAGCCTTCAAAAATCAAACCGAGGACTATAAACAGCGGCTACTCGGCTGCTGTGGTTGAGGGATAAAAAGTCTTCAGGAATATTGAAGAGAGACATTAAGATCACTCCACGCGCATCTTTGGAGGAGTAAATGAGTAAAGAGGTAGAGCAGCAAAGGAGTAAAAGAGAGCAGCAGGAAAAGGCAGGAGCTTCCCAGCGAGCCGAGGAGAACGCCAACCGGGCTGCTAAACACAACACATCAGATTCCGGATCACGCTACTTTCAAAATAAAAGTCCTCCACACATTGGTCCTAAGAGTCTTTTATCATGTTCCCTTTTCCTGATTAATTATATTATATTATATTATATTATATTATATTATACTATATTATATTATTTTTTATAGAAGATTTTCATTCCTTAATGCCTTAAATGTGTGTGTGTGTGTGTGTGTGTGTGTGTGTGTGTGTGTGTGTGTGTGTGTGTGTGTGTGTGTGTGTGTGTGTGTGTGTGTGTGTTTGTTGTGTAAATGGCCATATTGTTTTGGTTAAGTGGGGCTTTGTAGAGAACATTCACATTTTTATCCATTTTACCTGGTAAGCCTGCATGACCGACATGCTCTATGTATGTAGTGACAATGTGATTTTTATTTATTTTTATTAAAAGTCTTCCGGAAAAGGGAACAAGAATTTATTTTTTGGGTACACAAAAGATGCATATTTAAATAACATATTTTATGTCATTACTAACACAGAAAGATCATAATTTCATAATCTTCTAAGCTAGAAAAAAGCACCAGCATAAAGGTGCACCTGAAATCGGACACGTTTTGATGTTAGTACTCTAAAAGGACACTAGAGGGCACTGCGGTATCATTAGGTCCTGGCCTACCTATTGGAATAAATTTTGCTTAAAAAAAAAAAAAAAAAACAGCTTAGGTTTTAATTCCTTGGTGTTTCTGTTTGCTCTGGCAGTAAATCAGAGTAATGCAGACACTATGATCCTCTTAGCATGTGGCTCTTCGTTCCTCATTTTCTAATAACCTGATCATTATTATTTAAAAAGGAGAAATATGCAGAAGGGTGTTCAGAGTTAATACTCGATGCACATGCTATTCTTTCATTATCTCTACAGTGCTATTTTACTGCACCTTCAAAAAAAAAGTTTCTTAAAAAATAATGTCATCACTGTAGTCATCTGGAACTTCCAATATTGTTTGCTCTTCATTTGCTCTTTAGTAAAGCCAAAGTAGCTGCTGATCAGAGGGAAAATAAAAGAAAACATGCAAATGATCAGTGGAAGGGTTAGTAGAGGGGTAAAGGATGCACTGGGTGCTTTTTTTTTTTGCACTGGCAAGTGTTCCCCAGTGCAGTCTGTGTAACTGCTTGATCACTGTAGATGAACTATTTGCTTCAGAGGAAAACTGAGATAAATCAATTTTCCATTTTCTTAAGACTTAACTTCAGTCTGATGTCAGGCTAATGACAGCACAAGCCATGGGACAGCAGTCGTTCATCAAAGCCGTTTAACTGAGGAGCCGCTTCACCCTTTCTCTCTCTACTCATTAGTTCCAGCAAAATTACTTCTGAGGGTTACCAGTATATCGTGCAGGGTGCGCAAATAAAGGCCAGCGTAATCCTTTTGAGGCATTCTCTAAAAATAATTACACATTTGTGACTAAATTGCCTGCAGAAACTGTTTATGGTCTTGGCAGTTGGCACTTATGGTCGCTCTGTGTGAGAATATGCTAATTTGGTTATACTGAAGCATTATTCTCTGGTTTTGTGGCTGTACTGCAGATTAAGAACATGTGGATTTGTTCAATGAAGTCCCTTCTCTGAACAGTAAAGACTGCTACTGCAGCAGAAAGGGGGATTCCAGGAGAAACAATAGGGGAAGACTCAAAATGTGCCCTTTTAGACATATAGTGCAAGTCCATAAGTACAGTGCTGACCATGAGTAATCTGACAATAATGTAATTTGTGTTATTTTGGCCCTGCTGAGTTTGAAATGAGAGCAAGACTATAAACTTAAAGTTCAGCTTTAATTGGACGGTGTGTGCCTTCTCATTTGCTCAACTGTGAAAGAATTTCAAGCCCTGCGTTATCCTCCCATTTTAAGGATGAAAAGTAATTTGATGATTGGCTGCTCTGTTGTTTCTTGGCCAGCTGTCTTTTATTGCATCATTAGTTCATGCACAAGAGAGCTAAAAAAAAAAAGGTCTGGAGTTGATACCAGATGTGACATTTGCATCTGGAGCCTGCTGCTGTTGTCTCTCTGACTGAAAACCAAAGTCGTCTCAGTGCCAATAAAGCCAACCATCATGAGGCTGAAATAGCAAAAAACATCAGACAGACACAGAGTCCAAACTGTAGGAACTTGCCAGTGAGATCAGCAAAAACAAAAACAAGTATGTCAGACTACTGTACAAGATGAAGAACAGATTGATTATTGCTCCATCCAGTGTCTGAATTTCTTATTCTAACCTGCAGGGTGGTTGCTGGTGCCTGACTCAAAGCTCATAGGGCAAAAAATGGTCAAACACCATGGACAGGTCGCCAGTCCATCTCAGTGTTACCAGTGTTGAAATCTGGATATCAGTTCTGACATTGACAAGTCTTCTTGCAGACACTGAAAGAGAAATTGATGAAAAGCATGAAATATGAAAACCAGAAATTTTCAGAAATGCCAATCACAGGCTTTTGAATTAATGTTAAACCCACGCTCGCACACTGTTTAGTGAAATGTGATGTAATGTGGTGTAATGATTTATCACTATGGAGCATTCACTGCATCTCATGTGTGTGTCTGTGTGTAGTTGATTGTGTGTATGTGAAGCAATGGGAGAGGGCAGAAGGAAAGGTCATTCCTGCGCTTCACATCTGTTTATAACAGCTGCTGGAACAGAAACAGCTTAACTAAGTTTCATACACAAACAACTTTATGAATAATGGACAATAATGAACTTGTATGAACTTGAGTTAAGACAAAATCAGTTACCTTAAAAAAATGTAAGTCTCTCGGGTGGCATGGTGACGCAGTGGGTTGAGCTGTCACCTCACAACGTTTCCTGGGTTCGATTGCCAGGCGGGATGGGGCTCTCCTCCAGGAGCTCCGGTTTCCTCCCACCGCCCAAAGACCTGCATGTCAGGTGGATTGGAGATGCTGAAATTGCCCGAAGGTGTGAGTGTGTTTGTCTGTGTGTCTACGCTGTGATAGATTGACGACCTGTCCAGGGTGTTTCCTCACCTTTTGTCCTGTGGCTGTGAAAGTGAGTGAGTGACTTTTCTTTCATAGATCTGACATTACCCTTGAACTCGTGTTGCTTTTCTACTTTATCAACTCAATTAATTCAAACTGGGGCAGTGGTGGCCTAGTGATTAGGGAGTTGGCCACAGGATCGGAAGATTGTGGGTTCCAACCCACCAGTAGGTTGCCCTGAGGTAACCTTGAGCAAGGTACTGTCCCTGTCACTGCTCACTGCTGCACAGTGTTTGCATGGGTTAAATGCAGATGCTGCACAATGCTGTGTGCTGTGCTGTTACTTCGCAATGACAAGAATAGTCACTTTCACTTAAATTGACTCTAGTCACTGGTCTGAATTCACTGGCCTCATGAGCATTTTGAACACGGTCTTAATGCAGTTTATGGAATCGCACAACATGACATTTGTAAGTAAGTGTAACAAACCAATTTTTGAGAGTGTTTGCGTTATAGCTCTGAGCCAATATGAGGCCAAAATACACGCTGTATGTTTATAACGGCAACTGTATTTAATTAGACCACATTATGAAACAAAGTCAGTATTTGACTTCTGACTTAGAAAATGGGATCCATACCTAACAATGGATCATTAAAAGGTCATATTTTAATCAGAATAAAGAGTGGATGTTGTTAACAGTGAGGAATAAATTGGGGCCCAGTGTGAAAACCCCAGTGCTCCCACACCAACCACCAACACACTATGTGATGGTGGGCTAACAAGTGTCCTGAGGATTAGCAGCAGATCTGAATTTTTGCTGTTCTAAGAATGAAACTTGGAACCAAGCAACACTGCGAGGCTCAATCAAACATTCATTACCCCTGGTGAAAACTAGGCCAGTGTCTTTGCTGGAGGGAAGCCCTCACAGCCTGCAACGAAGCCTCTGACACACCCTCATCCAGGGAAGGCCTGTTGAAGAGAAACAACTTGTACAGCTTGAAGCTCAACTCAAAGGATGTGAACACACCTTTCAGTGTGAAAAGGAATGTGGCACTTGGGATACTAAGCACTCCCCTGAATTTAAATAGTAGTGTGTGTGGAAAAATCACAAGTTTTGCAACTTTTAGCCCTTGCAGTCATTTTACAGAATTTTATACAATTGTATAAAATTGTATACATTGATCAGTGGATCACTGAATGGGAGAAGCAATGGATGAAAGCAATTAATCAATAGAATATGATTGGTAGATATCAGAAAATTATGTAGTCATTTATTCTTCAGAATTTTTAGTGCATAAATGGAAACGTGACACAGTGAAATAGTTAATGAAAGGAGTAAACACAGCACATAAAGTTATGGTCAACAGATGCTAAATTCATTGCCATAACATCATTATTTATGGCTGACAGAAATTATTAAAGCTGCATATTTTTATAGATTTTCTCACAAAAGAAATGTTAAGTTTACATGACATTTTATGCAAAGGCAGAAAATCAAATGTATTCTGCCTGTGCGTTGTGCACAAAACGTCTCAAAAGCCAAAATCAGCAGCAAAATCATGCACACAACAATTGAGCCCTTTTCTTTATGCATATGGATCTGTGGAAAAGTGCACAAATACTTGGTAGAGATAATAGGCTCATGGCAGATTATATATTTTACTTAACTTACTAGTCAACACAATGTTTAGGTGTTAATTAATTTAAAACACTTCTTAATTAGCACCTTCTCTTAATCACCAAACTTTCATTGTCTGTTTTGTTCCACTGATATTCCACATCATGAGGGTCCAGTTAATGGGGGAGCATGGCAAAGTTGGTGAGATCTTAGCAATCTTGGTCAAATGAACATTAAATTCAGGTGTACTGTTTATATTCTGACTAAAATTGGGAATAAAACCTTGTCTCCGTTATTGTTTTTATTTATAGAAAGGGCCAATAAAATGCATTCAAATTATTTTTAAATCTTTTTACATTGACTCCTATAATAAGTCAGGAATGTGCTTTTCCTTACAGTAAAGTAATCATTTTGGAGACAAAAGGTTTAGTTCTGACAGTGATGTTTGAGTTGTCTCTGCCAACATGAGCTCAACAAGGATAAGTGGAATTACAGAAAAGAGAAAACAAGTCTGAGAGCTTGCGTGCACTGCACACAAAGGAAGTTGGCGACTTTGAGAAATTTGGGGTATTTCATGCTATAAAACAAGACGACTAGTATCTCAAACCCACTCTTTTTTCCCCAAATTACCTTGCAATCGTCCTGTCTGTATGGGCAGTGTCCCTGCGTAAAAACTGAAGCAGATGTTTGAACAGCACATTTATAAGCTGTTGCCCAATACCTGTCAACACAAATTATGGGATGTTTTTTTTTTTGTGGCCAGGACAATAGTGTTGTTCACATACATCATGTAAGGCCCTAAGATATAATGCAGTTATCTCTTCTCCAAATGTATTATTGCTTAGATGCAAATCACCACATTTTACAGTCAAGCTCATCATCTTAAACAGACTAGGATAACATTAGGACTGATAGCACTTAAAAATCTAAATGAATTCTACGTGTTTGCAGATTGCTGTGGAGGAATTTTGCATGTTGTGAGATATCCCCTACTGAGGGTTCAATATTATTAGACCAAATTGTATGAAACACAATTAAGGAAGAGAGAATTAAGGAAGAGAGAAAACACTGATTGTCAATCATAATGTGATTAAATGTAATGAAATTGATTGGATTAACTTTTATTAAAAGATGTGTGCGTGTGAGCATGGCTAGCATAGTGTAATATTGGACCACTGGTCGATGGTAAGATTGTACACTATATTCATGTTCATTTACAACATAAGAAGTATTAGAAGTATGACAGGCAGCCACTCCACAACATGGAATGCAAAAAAAATACAGTTGTAATTTTTTAGATAATTTCTCCAATGCTGAGGTTGCAGAGTTCAAGAGCTTACAGGTTCACTTTCATGGCAAAAAGGAAGAAATTTCAGAAAAAAAAGACCATAATTACTAAGCAATCTTTAAACATAAATTGCATTCATTTATATCTTCATATTGGATCAATTAGGAGCTGAATGTAGACAATGAGATGAGAAAATTTGATTACGAGATTTTTTTAGTTATCAAATTATTTTGCACTTTTGCAGTGTTTGCTGTTTCTTCCTCTTTGCCCCTTATGAGACTAATTAGCTGGATGCACACCTCATTAATTTTCTGCCATGTTCACTGCACAGTACATTCATACTTAATCAATACCAGCCATCATTTATAAACTGACATCATGTGGCATGATAATTTAATTCTGCAGTCTTCTAAAAATTCTTCATAAAACCTAGCATGCACTTGGGCCAATAGAATCATCTACTCTGATCACATGAAAATACTGAGGGTGCAATGATTTCGGGAAAGTGTTGTGAAATCTGGAAAATGAACATTTAATGTAATCCCTCAAAATCTGTATTGTGAAGTGCACTCCTCAGTCTAGTCTTTGGTTTAATGGTGGATCATTTCAGAGTAAAGTGGGCATGGATGGGTGGGAATTATGTTATGCACACCCTCACATTTAAATTACCAGGCTGTTTTTCTGAAAGCTCTCATCAGTTGTGGGTGATTTTATGATTTTCGAAGCTTATTTTGCAATTGAACATCAGGTTGAAACTTGACCCCAGAAAGAAAAGTCATACCAAATATCTATAATACACAAGCACACACACACACACACACACACACACACTGGAATACATATTTACTATTTTATCTATTGTAGGCAGGGATAACCGAGGTCTCCCAGTAGATAGAACTTCACAGACCTGATTGAAGGAATAATATGCAACATATGCATTATATATTATGTTTATATTATTATATATATCTTGGGAAAACTTCCCAGAGTTACTCCTTCAGTAAAGAGCTTCAGTAAAGCTGCTTTTTACTGACAGAAAAACATGCACAGGTTAAGCTGCCCATATTTACATTTATATCTATGACACCCAAAAGGCCTAGAGTGAAGTTTCCTCATAAATTGGTCCCATCCACTGTAAATCAAAATTGGTTTGTTGATTCCATAGTCAGTTCATTATTATGTTGGTGTACATCAGAATCAGAAAAGCTTCATTGATCCTAGGGGAAATTGCTAAAATTACATACATTAGACCTTCAATCAAACCTGTGAAATACTAACCATCGGGATAGCTTGCTTAATTATCTCTAGCCACTGTGGAGAACACAGACTGATTGGGTGATTGGATCATTTTTCCATGGCTGTTTCAAAAATTAAATGCAATTATGTTCAACAGAATTGAACAATTAGACTAGTATTTTTTTTTACTTTTGTTTAAAAGCAACTTGATTCCACTGAATAAAAATTAACTTAACCTTGCAGACATGTGTTTTTTTGAATTCCCAGAAATCATTACTTCTTCTCTGGAAGTATAGAAAGCCCTGTGGGTTCCCCTCGGGGAAATGATGACCTTAAGCTTGTATGTGGCTGTTCCAGAGTTCTTGCTGGTAGTGATTTTCTGTGACGATTATACAAGGTGTGTATACGCCAATGAACTCCTCTATCAGCATAGAGGACACAGTGAAATAGCTGAACTCATTCTTTAAAGAGTGTGCCTGTATGTGTTTGGATAAAGTGTATATGCTTTTTGTAACTTACAGTGAAGATAAAAGCAGGAAAGCTAATGGCACTACTACATGTTTCATCAAAAAAAATCTGTTTTGGAATCCGTGTCTGAGCTTTTCTGCAGCACATGGTGCTACTCCCAGTGGAATTACTCAGAGCGTGCTGCTACTCTAAATTAGCTGATAAGAGCCTTGGCATGTAAATAATTTGCCATTAATAAAGCTCTCTCAGACGACTTCCGTTCATCAGGCTCTACCTACCTAATCAGAGCTTGGGCACCTCAAAGCCTGACTACGTCCACACACCACTGGACCTGAGAGTCGCTGCTGCCTGGTGATTAATGCCTCCTCTCTCTAATAAACAAACACTTTCATCATTTCGCCCCATATCCCAAGCTTCTTCCTCAGCAGTTCCACTGATCACTACCCCAACCTTTTAAAGCCCCTGACAAATTTCATTGTCACTGTTTGTTCCCAAGTGGATGGATTTTTTGTCAGGGGCTCCTGTGATCCTTTCATGCAAGCTTTGGCAGCAAGGTGTGAAACTGCTGTGCTTTGATACAACGGCGTACTTCATTCCTCTCGCTTCCTGCTTCTCAGCTGGACCTGTTTATCTAAATCAATTCAAAGAGCCTTATTGCCTTCACTCCTCAGGTAATATTCATGAGTGGTGATTTATTGATCCAGCGAGACACTTTCAAATTGATATCCTGAGAAGCTAATGAGAATGAGGACTGATATTCACCACTGCGTGATGAGGTGTAGGAATTGTAACAAAGCAACAAGACTGGGCTCAACTCTCTCTCTCTCTCTCTCTCTTTCTCTCTCTCTCTCTTTCTCTCTCAGAGTTCAGTTCTAACCATCCCTTTCCATTATAGATGGCTCTCTGAAGAACAAGGAAGGAAGGCAGAATCCCAAGCAAAACAAATAACTGCATGAATGAATGAACTACCACCAACTGGCCAAAGTCTAGGCATGTATTTGCTAGTTTAAGTCTAACCTTCTGCTACATTAATGGTAGCTTGGTTGTATTGTTTAAGTTATGGAACAATGGTCAGCATCAGGATTGCCTGACACCACATGTTGCCATGATTTAAGAGTTTGTCCAATAACTTTTTTATTATGAGGTGAGAATCTTTTGTTTTAAAAGAGAACCCTTTGTGGCATCCTTTCTGTCAAATTTTCTTAATACTTTTAAAACCGTAGACTCAGACTAAAGTGATCTAGACTTAAGACAAACACTAATTACCTAAAAACTATTCAATCAGAAAAAGCAGTACATTTTGGGTTTGATCCATGAATGTCTGGTCACAAACAACTTGAAACTGTAGGGTAGATGTAAAATAACTAGACATCTACTATATGTGACAATGGAAAGTGTGCATTAAGTAAAGCAAACCTCTTACTAAGAGAAGTTTAATTATAGCGTTAGCCCTTTGAGTACAAATGAACGGAGTGGATTGTGGATTGCCATGCTAATAAGAACAACACACATCCTATATCAATCTGAAATAAACACAGAGGAATTAAAGAATGAAGGGCGTGCTAATGACAAACTCAAGTTGTATTCATACACTACACAGGGATATTACCCGGAAATCATTTGCTACGTTGCCATTTAAGGAGGGGATGTAGCACAGAACTAATAACATTGAAAGTAATTGCACTTGCAGAAGCACACCATGCAATTTAGCTCCATTAGCTGGAAATAACACTAGTTATTGCACTTTTCCAAAGATTGTAAATCAAGATCAAAGATGATGCATGTGGGAAAGAGGAGTATTACTCATGTACTCAGTTGGTGAATATACGTGGGTTGTTTCTGGCCTGTAAACATTTGAGTAAGACTGATTAAAAATAACAGGATAATTGGTCAGAGTACATTCCAAAAACTGCCCAAGGAGAGTTTTCAATGATGTTTGAACAATATTGCAGAGACATAGGTAGATTAACACAAGGGTAGTTAAGTTGTTAAGTTGAATCAACAGGAAATGAAAGGCATTTAACAATTGCTATGAGGATTCACGTAGTGATAGAGAAACAGCATTAGCTCGTCTCATGGTGCCATCAGCACCATGGATTATGGCATGTAGTCACTATTTCAGACGAGCCCAGAGTGACCTCTAACCATTAAACAACTTCTCTAGACTGTCTTTTAGTTGAGTACATTTCTGGAAGTTGTTTTTAACTTTCTCAAAGTTTATTTTTTCTTCTTCTCAATGCTTCTAGGAACTTAAAACTGCACTGCCTTGTGCTTCATCTACCACCAGGACCTGCAGCTTCTAACATTAGCAGAATACTTCCTGACTGCAGAAGCTGTTCAACTTTTTGTTTACCTTCTACTCATCTCCAGATCTTTTGCAATTCCTCCCTAGCTGACCTTATCTCATATGGCATTTCTCCTCAGAAATCTCTACAGTAGATTCAGAATGCCTCGAGTGGTCTAAGCTTCCAAAAGTTCTCCCGTGTGACTCTTCTGCTGAAATCTCTTCACTGGCTTCCTGTGGAAACAAGAATAAGTTGTGAAGCTCTGGTTCTCACATTGAAAGCTTCAAAGGGCCCAGCTCCTCACTCCCTCTGCACCATGGTTCAGAACGACACCCCTGCACATCAGCTTAGGTCTTCAACTTCTGAGCTCTTGACATATCTTACCTTAAAATCTAAGCCTCCCCATTTAAGATGCATTTAATTCCATCTCCTCAATTTCTGTGCTTTATTTACTTATTTAACTTGATCAAGCTATGGTACAGCACTTATTCTTTGGGTTGTGGATTCTTGAATCATCTTCAAATGTTGACATGTATTTGCCAATAGACAGCAGAAATTTACTAAGTATTGTAATTTAAGAATTATATAAAAATATTTTCTGGCTAAATAGAAATCAAGATGGATCTGTGATCTTTTGATCAAGCAGAATTTTTGGACTCGCTTTGAAACACACACATTAATTTTGGCTTCACTAAAGTAAGTCTTACAGAGTCCTTCACAGTGACTCATGCGTTCCTGCAATAGGATTTTGGAGAGCGGCTGTGTTTAGTAGACCTTTCCGCAATAGATCTTTTGGTAGCCTTGCATCAGCTGCAGTATGCAAAACTATGCAGATCCTCCAAGAGAGCCTGGCCTGCTTTTGTCAAGCTAATGTATTATATACAGTTTCAGAGGACAGACTCCTTCCTCGATCATTTCAGCTTCCTTTCAAAACATTGATTGGCTGACATGTAGGTCACCTCAGTCATACCTGACCAAGTAACTGCTACTCTTCCACTTTATCAACCTCAAATCCCCTTTTCTCTAATCCTTTCAAATCAATCTCTCTCTCTCTCTCTCTCTCTCTCTCTCTCTCTCACTATTTCTCTTTCCCTGTATAAAACTATATTCATTAGAATGTATTAAAATACTGATAAAAGATTTGTCCAAAATGATTGATGACAGGCTGTGTAAAGAAAGCTAAACCGAGGCAGCGGTGGCCTAGTGGTTAGAGTGTTGCCCCAGATTGGAAAATTGTGGGTTTGATTCCCTCACCAGTAGGTTGCCCTGAGGTACCCTTGAGCAAGGTACCATCCCCATCACTGCTCCCTGGGTGCTTTCAATAGTTGCCCCCTGTTGTACGTGTATGAGTGAAATGCAGAGGTTGAATTTTGTTTTGCTGTGCTGCATTTCACAATAACAAGGGTTGTCACTTTCACTTAAATTCTCAACAGAATAATCATCAACAAACTGAAATGCTGCCCTTTGCATTGTTTAAATGTAGTTGTAAAGCAAATCTTTGGTAACATTACAACCCTGCTGCATAACATTGACATAATATTTGTAGAAATAAGCTGTGTAAAACCATATCATCTCTATAGATACAAAACACTTTACATTTCGTCAGAATTTTGTTGTCAAATTACTGTGATAATCATATTTTGACAGTAATGCAAATTATGGGGTTTAACAATATAATCACCTTAAAACTACTCAATCATTAACATGTAGGTTTATGGGGCAGTTTAATAGTTGAAGATAAGGGATTGCAATCCCTAGGACAGGCATCAAAAAAGTGTCCACTGCTACTGCTCCTGGTGTGTGTGTTCACATCCAGTGTGTCAAATGGGTTGGTTAAAAGCAGAGCACCATGTCCTTACTTCATCACTGTTAATAGTATGTGTGCAGCACAGAAATGTCATTCAGTTCATTCATTCATACACAGATATCAGGAAACATAGCTAACTAAACACAGAGTTATCCCCTCTAATCATTGCATGTTTCCAATTTCATGCTGTTGATTTTCAATAACGTCTACTTAATCATCAGCAAATTATTAGTTCTGAGAACTACAGAGGAATCATCAAACAATTGCTATGCTAAAAACAAACAAACAAACACTATAATGTAGGGTATAAAGTATCACTATGCTGCCATAAAGTTCCAATAATTTTTATGAAGGGCAATTTAGCAAGTCAGCATGCTCCAGTGCAAACACACACATACAAACACACACACACACATTGATCTATTGAGAGGGTAATGAGAGCACAAAGCAATCCAATCATCCTTTTGCCTGGCCTTTATTTCAATGACTGCGCCAATAACAAACGACATGTCTGCAAAGAAAACAAGTGCTGGTGGAGCCTCTTTGAATGTCAGCCTCCCTTACTCAAACGGCCTGTTGAATGTTGGATCTGACAGTTTGTCATTGGATACAGGTTATGATAGAAAAACATGCTGGGTAATAGATCAAGCAGTGATATAAAGACAGGAAATTTAATCTCTGTAGACCCATATTCATTATTTGCAAGCTTAGTCTTGAGTCAAGTGTGAAGCAGAGTCCATTTGGTGCACTTTGCACATTTTCAAAGTGAAATTTCACATTTTTACATGTTCAAGACCATGAAAATGATCCCCTGACTTGGGGATAGCAATGAAGCAGGTGAATGAATAAAAACAGTGAATGAAGTAAAAATGAACTAAGACTGAAAATGACTATGGAAAAAGTCTGCGCTACATCATCAACATTTCCATTTCCATTTATGGCATTTAGCAGACGCTCTTATCCAGAGCGACTTACAGGTCCTAATTACAGGGACAGTCCCCCTGGAGACACTCAGGGTTAAGGGTCTTGCTCAGGGACCCAGTGGTGGTAGCGCCAGAGGTGGGATTCGAACCTGGGACCTCTTGAGCCATAGGTCCATAGGCAAGTAACCTACCACTAGACCACCACCATCACCAGCACCCTATGTCACATTACCCTATGTGTGATTTTAATTTCATCATGCATTCTGCTTTGTTGAGTCTAAAAGCCGTGACGCAGCTTTGGAAACACTATAACAGAGTAATTTCCCCTGGTAATGGGGGAAAAGAATAGGGAGGGGGGAAAAGATGCCTGTTGGAGGTCTAAAGAGAGATCAAGTGAACTGGGAACGCATAGATCAATTATAGCAAATGTACCTCTTCACCCTGCAGAAAGAAGGAAACAGACAAGTCTGGAAAACAAAGCGTTTATAACAACTAATTTTCACAGGAGCTACAGCTGAATATGAGTTTTCATGTGCTTTTGGGTTCAGGTTCTTATTACAAAGAGCATCATCCTGAGAGATTTCAATATCCTCGGTTATTGCTCTGACATTTGAGAAGCATATAGACCTGCTTGAAAGTGTTTTTCAGTGGCCAGTTTTGAAGCTGCCTCCAAACATTTGTCTGAACATAAAGAGGGATATGTGCTTGCATTTCTTTTAAAGGAATTCTGTGTGGTGACCGTTGTGGAGATTGCAGTTGCACTACATTTGATTCAGTTCACTGCTAACCTCAAAATGGTGCATTATGGATACACATTCAGGAACTAAGGATGCACATTCAATAAATATTGCCCTGTTCTTGTCTCATTTAATAAGGTCATGTTTTATTCATTTTGCTACTCACTCGTTACCTTTATCGCTTATCACTGGTAGGGTCATGAGTGGTGATGGAACCTATCCCAGTGTACACAGGGTGAAGGGCGGAGAAACACATGGGTCAAATCACAAAGCAGACACACAGTAAAAGACACTCAAACACAATTACAGTCTTTGGATTGTGGGAGGAAACCAGAGCAGCCGGAGGAAACCCACACAGAACATTATCTGTGGAACTTAAACCCAGGACCATGTTGCTATGAGACTCACTGAGCCACCATGCTGCCCTCATTTTACTGCTGAACGTGTTAAACAAAAGTGCTGACCAGGGCCAGCAACCCTGTTTAAACATTAGGTTAATGCATAACCTAAATTCCAAATAAGCTGGAATACTGTATAAATAAAAAAAAAACAAATGCTATGAAATACTTGGCAACCATTTAGTGTGCTAAATTACTACACAAATAAATGACATTTTTTACCATCTTAATTTACAAAAAAAACATTTCTGACATTTCCAAAAAAAAAAAAAAAAAGGACTTTCATTTGTGGAGTCTATCAGTTTATTGATCTGTTGACGATCAACTCAGCAGCAACCATAGCCTCCCAGACACTGTTCAGAGAGGTGGACTGTTTTCCTTCCCCGTAAATCTCCCATTTAAAAAGTTCTCAGTTGGGTTTAGGTCAGGTGAGGAAGGGGGCCATGTCATTATTCTTTCATCGTTAAGGCCTTTACTGGCGAGACACACAGTGGAGTACTTTGATGCATGTGATGGAGGGTCGTCCTGCAGAAAAATCATGGTCTTCTTGACAGATCAGACTTTTTCCTGAACCACTGCTTGAAGAAAGTGTCCTCTAAAAACTGGCAGTAGGTTTGGGAGTTGAGTTTAAGTCCATCTTCAACCCGAAGAGGTCCAACTAGCTCATCTTTAATAATACCAGCCTATACCAGTACCCCACCTCCACGTTGCTAGCGTCCAAGTAGAAGTGGAGCTATGTCCATTACTGACCCAGTACGGGCCCATCCATCTGGTCCGTCAAGAGTCATTCTCATCTCATCTCATCGGTCCATAAAACCTGAAGAATCTGTCTTGAGAGATTTCTTGGCCCAGTCTTAAAGTTTCTACTTGTGTGTCTTGTTCAGTGGTGGTGGGGTTTCAGCCTCCCTTACCTTGGCCATGTCTCTGAGCACTGAACATGTTGTTCTCAGCTCTTCAGGTAGATTGCAGTTCTGAAATATGACAGCACTGGAGGATCATGGGTTCCTGGTAGCTCTATCTCTTCTGATAGATCCGTTCTGTCTCTTTTTTGGACAATTTCACCTGAGGAAAAGAAGGTGCCTAATACTTATGCACACCTTGATAGAGGGTGATGATCTTCTTAGGCCACACCTCCCCTCATTACACAAATAAACATCACCTGATCTGCTTAAATCTAAATCTTAAATATCCACCTTCCATCTTAAAGAGATCTGTAAGTCTCAACTTTTTTGTAAATAGCACTTTATTCTCCCTTTCACAACTCTCTGAACTCTGTAGAAGTTACTAACAACACCTGGAACATCAGATGTTAGCACCCATATCTTTAAAGTAACATTACCTGCAGCAATTGTCTTTCTGCTAATGCATCTGACAGGGGCTCTATTTTTGTCACATTTTATTTAAATAAACATTAAGATAATCCCCAAATAATTTACTCCTCAGTTGTTAGTTTTTATCTTTCCTTTTATTATAGATCTTGCTGGATTTTATAACATTCTCTATGCTGGGTAAGCTTGCCAGGTACAGCACACATTTCCAGGCTCAAATTTTCCTGAACAGCTCTCCAACAAAACCTGAATCTTAAGGTTTTTAGCCATAATTGCATTTTTCATTCTATCCCTGTTATGAAAGAGCCACAAACCGGGAAACTCTGGTGGTGAGGGTGAACACAATTCTCCAAAACAATCTATTTTTGGGTGCATACTTACATTGCCCTGATCGCAACATATTTATTTCATAAGAGCTACTTTATTATTGAATCTCTCATGTGGATGACAAGAAAAGAAAACTGAAATATTAAGAGATTTAAAAGGGATTCATTTTTTTTTCTGAGAACTGCCTCCCCTCCCTCAAAATAATTCCTGAATATGTCATTATACTAACGGTCTTTCCAGAATAACTGATGCAGTGAATGTTGTTGATGTAAATGTTGATTACGTAAACACAACTTTACCTATCAGTTTACTTGCCTTTGGCGATAATTATGTTGATGTCGCATATTTTATTCATGTGAAAATGATATAAACAACTGAATCAAAGAAAATTAAGGCATTTTTTCATTGACATTCATAAAAGGCTTCCAACAGCAATTCATTAGTCCATACATTTGAATTTGAATTTAACATGATCTGGGAATTTACAGAAGACAAAGATTATTAGTATTGATTGAAGAGGTGCTGAGCAGGGCAGCTATTTTAATTTAACACCCTGAGCTCCAGGGTTAGCAAGAGATCGAAATATTGAAAGTAGCAATTTGCTGCCACAGCTGTCAATGCAGTGAAGTATCACAAGGACAAGGAATGACTGGAATTATACACAATGGAATTATTCCGTCATGGAGACACGGATGGAACAGATTTCTAAAGGTTCCTGCCCTTAATTTGCAAAATGAATATTTTAAGACATTTGCAAACATTGTGGAAATATATATGCTCGAATCTCACATTTAATGAAACACAATGCGAGCTGCCATACCAAATGAATTGGAATGTTTTTTTGTTTGTACAGATGTTTCAGTGGCTACAATACATCCATGTGGTTCAGGGGTGAGGGACCATGCCACTTCCCTCAAGGCAACAGAGATGAATCTCAGCAAGACATAAACAATATCACCACGCAACAACAGCACAGGGAGTGTTATAAAACTGCATTTCAGAATAATAAATAAATTAAATGCTGGTAATTCGTACCATGAAGTTGTGATATTGATTAGCCTATTGTGTTTAAACAGAACGGAACTATTTATTCAACACACGGTTGTATTTTTTAAATCTCTGCTTGTGTGGGTGACTTTTTCAATTTAAAAGGGGGGTTGCATTTAGTATCTAATGCCTGCTAAAGAGCATTTTATAAATGAGGTCTCAGAGTCCCTCAAGAAATTAATCTAAATGCGCATAGTGGTTTTTCAGAAAATACTCTGTTATAAGGCGACACCTCATCACTCACATGCTCGAGTATTGTTGGGACTTTTCATTATGTTGTTTACTTGATGTATGTTTATTTGGTTTTAAAAATGAAGCTTTCTTTTTGCATAACTTATTTGAATGTGTTATAAGGGCTAATTTGTGATAAAATAAAGATTTTGATTGGATTGTAGTAAAGGGAAGGCCATACTTGAACAATAGAACACCAACATCCTGAAGTCTGGATTACTGAAGGAAAGAGAGTTGTGCAAAGTCCTATTATAAAAGATATGCTAAACATCACTATTGCCTACATTGTTAAATTTGTTATTGATTTAGGTTTTCTTACTGGAGTCCATCCCAGCTCAAACAGGGCAAAGGAAGGGGTACACACCCTGGACAGGTTGCCAGCCTATCGCAGGGAGGAGCAAACCAACAGGGACGGAACCTTGCTCAAGGATACCTCAGGGCAACCCACCAGGAAGGGGTTCGAACCCCCAATCGTCCAATGTGGGGCCAACTCCCCAACCAGTAGGCCACCGCTGCCCCAACACTGAACACTCCTCATATATTCAGAAATCCAGACTCCCATGGCATTGTCACACTTTGAAGATCTTCATACAGTTTTTAGGTTTGTAGCAAATGAACAAATCAATGTTTTGACACAACAGTTTTTCAAGCAAATTAAATTAATAAATGAATAAGTCCATTGATGGCATATTTTTCAGATAATGCAGTTACTCAGCGTCAATTAAACCATTATAGAATGTAGAAAATATAGAATTTTACATGGTGACGCATCATGGATCACTTAATTAATTCATTAACAATTTACTTATGTACTTAATTGATAAATTGTTTAACTAATTAATTACTTAATTAATTTCCACCGCACATTTCAATTGGACTGAGATCTGGACTGTTTTCTGCCAGGCCATTGGGCTGATATGCCTTATTTGAAGAAAAGCTTTGACGCTCTTTTCTCTGTGGATGTTTAGTATTGTGCAAAAGTTGTAGGCAGGTGTGGAAAAAATGCTGTAAACAAAGAATGCTTTCAGAAATATAAATCATGATTGTTTATTTTTATCGTTTAACAAAATGCAATGTGTTACTACCTTTTGCCTTCAAACCAGCATCAGTTCTTCTGGCCCCCACAGAGCCCTGATCTCAACATCATCCAGTGTGTCTGGATTACATGAAGAGACAGAAGGATGTGAGGAAGCTACATCCACAGAAGATCTGTGGTCAGTTCTCCAAGATGTTTGGAACAACCTACCAGCCGAGTTCCTTCAAAAACTGTGTGCAGGTGTACCTAGAAGAATTGATGCTGTTTTGAAGGCAAAGGGTGCTCACACCAAATATTGATTTGATTTAGATTCTCTTTTGTTCATTCACTGCATTTTGTTGATTGATGAAAATAAATGATTAACACTTCCATTTTTGAAAGCATTCTTTGTTTACAGCATTTTTTCCACACCTGCCTAAAACTTTTACACAGTACTGTATTATCACCTCGAATCACTTCATAACTTCATCCACATAAAGCAGATTGCTCAGTGTTTTCTGTGCTGACACTTTTCCATGTCTTCCATAGTTTCCCTGAATATTTTTCTTCTAGAACTTTCCCATTTTGTTTAAACGTGCACCAGATTTTAGAAACAGCTGACAAGGTACAACCAAAATCTTTTACCACAGATATTCTTCTCCAAGCAATTATATGGTTTCCAACTAACTCTCTTGTTGGGGTCCAGATCCCTTCAATTAGCGGAATCCAACAGCTCGTTAAGAGCAACCGCCGCTTTTTTTTAACCACAGAATTTGTGTTTTTAGGCTTGTTGCAGTATTTGTTGTAGAAATGCAATTTACAAAGTGACTCATGATTCATGATTTGTTTCTTGATGAGGAAAAAAAAATAACATGAAATTAAGAACAAAAATAATTGCATTTCATTTGTTCGAGGTATGTTTTATGCCAGAATGTCAAGCACCTAAACCAAATGAATTTAGTGTCAGTCTGTGTTTGTTTATATGTTCATGAGTATAATCAAAGCTGAGAGATCCTCCTTTAATTATGGTGATTGCATGATTCTTGTAGGAGATTGTTGTTAGTTTTTGGAGGATACCAGGTGGTGCTTGGATTTTAAAGAGAGGACATTTCGTATTCGTAATTTAAAGTCAAGATAATTATAGCATCAATCCAAACTCAGGTGACAGATGGGATTTAAAATTATAGTAGTTGGAAAACTTGCATCTCTAATTTCTCAGCAGAAAGCAAGTACCTGTGTTATATTGAATGGGCACACTGAGCTCTACTTTTGAGCCGAATGTGGTAAACATAAAAAGTAAATAAATAAAAAGTTTTGAAAGAATAATTTGAAGCATAAAATAGTGTTTTCGCTGAGGTATCTAAATTGGCCAATTAACATTTCAAAAGAAATATTTTTCTACAAAATCTGTAAAAGTGTACAGCATGGGCAAGACTGAATAATTTTGTATCCATTAGTATTTTTCTCAGATATAGATTGTTTTCTACATCTCTTTCTCTTCTAAACTGCATCTAATCATACAATATTCTCATATTACAGAGGAAAAAATTCTTTAAACATAATGTCAGCAACATCTGCAAGTTCTTCAATTAATTGACTTCAAGGGAGGCACATTCTTGATGCCATAAGCCAGACATTTCTACACTGTTAGCTACAGATCTATTTTACTCATTTCATTTTTGTGCCTTAAATTCTGGAACTTATGGTCCTTGCCTCCTGTGACGAGAGGAACAAACTTCTTGACACCAATCAGTGTCAGAGATATAAGCCAGGACATTCAACAGAGACTCCTCTTGTCAGTCCCCAAAGCTCTCTACAAAGCCCAGTTGAAGCAGGGAGAACTGTATGTCTTCAGTTCTCATCCTTCTTATCTTGTCAGCTGACCTTGACACAGTGAACCACCAGATGCTCATTTTAACACTTTTGGAAAGCATTGCTTTTGATGTGTTCTTATCTTAAGGACCATCCTACCAGCTGAGCCTGGAACAGAAATCACCCGCGAACAATCTCACTCCTGGAGCTCACTCCCCTGGGGACAGTTCTTGTGTCCACATCAGATCTCCTTGTTCACAAAATTGTGCTGAGTGACTCCTGGCTGTTCTCATTTTCACCTATCACCTCCATCATCTGACAGAAGATGACTAACCTGGAGACCATAACCTGAAACTCAATCTGTCTGACAGAACTCATCTACCTGCCATTGCACTGGACCTCTTTATCACTACTTGTCCCTTTAATGTTCATTTATTACATAATACATAAAATGACTCACTTAATTTCTTTAATCAAACATCTACTGCAGCACCACATCCTACAGATTCCTGCCTCTCAAAATTTGGAGAATATGCCTCATTAAAGTGCTAGTCAGCTCAATCTATAATCTTGATGTTTCCTATTACTCATTTGTTCTATTTTACTTATTTCAAAATAACAAAACCAAGTTTTCGTAACCAAGTGTTTCTGCATTTTATACACCTTGTGAACATGAAAAACCTGTCACCCCAGCAACACTGCCATTCCTGGTACCTTTGTATTTGCACCCCTCACACTACCATGTTAGTGTCGCATCTGTGCATCTTCAGTCTTCTGCACTTGACCTGAGGTTTTTATCAGTCACTCTCTTCATACAAACAGACACATAAATAAAACAAATAAGCCTGTAAATAAGTTATTTTCTAGTTTTGTACTCATTTAATCAAGTAAATCAAGTTAGGTTCAACTAAGCAAACAGTTCAACAGGACACTGAGGTCCTGTATTAAAAAAGGTTGATTATTATTTAGTAAAATCTTACAAAAAAGTGAAAAAAGTGAAAGTGACTATTCTTGTCAGTGTGAGGTCACAGCACAGCACACAGCACAACACAACAAAATTGTACCTCTGAATTTAACCCATGCAAACACCGTGCAGCAGTGGGCAGCTATCAACGCGCCCGGGGAGCAGTGACGGGGACGATACCTTGCTCAATGGTACCTCAGGGCAACCTACTGGTGAGGAAATCGAACCCACAATCTTTCGATCCAGGGCAACTCCCTCACAACTAGGCCACCACTGCCTATATATTATATGACATGACATAACAAAATGTACATGTAAACACTGCATTGTAATGCATAAAAGCTGTGGCTCATTTTTAAAGCAGAAAAGTAGTATATTTGGTGGTATATTTAAGTGGGTTTCAAATTTATTTGCATATGCTTGAACCTTGAATTAAAATCAACACAACATGTAACAACTGTAAATAGTCGGATCCTCTCATGTGTGCCTACAAATGTCTTCTGTTAATTCTGAGAGGTTATGAGAAATACACGTCTCTTTATGAATGTCAGGGCATACTCTATTTTTTTTTGGTAACTTGGCATATTTGCTTATATAGAATTGAGAGATGGCACAGGAGAAATGGAGCTTTCCCCTTAGGAAAGGAAGTGAAGCTACTGAAATCTCAGACAGCTGACAAGAGCGATTCCGCCTTATCTTACACACTCTCAGCTCAGTGTCTATGTATATATAAGGAATTTAAGCTCACCTCCCTTGCTGTGCTGGATGAAAACCTGGTTATCTATTAACTCCAAATAGACTTCCATGTCTTTAGCACAACAGGCTCTGAGCCACTTGGACAGAGGTTTTAAGTTAAGCTAACAAATCCCTTGGATGGTTATCTGGTGTAGATCAGCCTGCAGACACAATGTGCCCACACTGGTATTGACTTCTGCTAATGTGTTTACTTGTGGGAGACTGTATAGATCAACAGCTATAAGGAAGAAGCTAAGATTTCTTTTGCCATTCTGTAATCTGTTTTTACATTTTAATGATATACGAAATTGTTCTTTTTAAAAACTTAATTTTCTGAGGCCATGAATTCAATTTATTTGCTGATGATTCTCAAAAATCTTATTTAATGTTTGATTTTAATGGTGCAGTACTTGGTCGGCCAGCTGATAGAATATGATAGCAGTATGAGAAGTGAGTTGTTCTTTGCGCATTGGAAAAATGATTGAGAATGCTTCATTTGCTATGCAAAGGAGGAGATAACTTATGGCCTTGTGTGCAACACATTGAAAGTCATTTTCATTGCATAAATTCCGGTGACCCCATTGCATTTTGATGGCCCTCTGGGCAATGCTTTTTTTGTTCCGTCTCTCTTTTCAGCTCTTGTTTCTGTGAAATCACAAGATGAAGTGTTTTGACCCTGCTCATTTATTTCTTTCAGTGAATACTTAGAGGCTCCCTTCCTTGTGTTTTACTCTAAATTAACAGATTGAAACAGGAGTCCCATGGTTCCTCAGCTTGGAGAGCTCTGTGGCCACAGAAACAATGCCCAACCCTTAAGCTGCAACACTTCCAACTGTAGGCAGAAGAGTGTTTTGTCTGCCTCCTGCAACACACTGTCCTTCAACTGTTGTGTTGCAAGGTTATGTACATTGCTGAGGCTTTTGACAAAAGCTCTACAGTTTACTTAGATGTGTAGGCCAGATAGAATATTGAAAGAAATCTGTTTAATATGTTTTTACATATTACTTTTACATAATACTATTTTAATTGTATTATATTTTTCCAACCAGCGTTTGAAAGTATGCATGCTTGTTTACCGTGGCAATGATGCTGGTCTCCTTGGTAATGAGAACAAATAATTCTTTGTGACATCACATTCACAACCAAATCAGACATGCTAAATCTTTCCCTCTTTATTTACACATACACAATTGCAAAACAAAAATGACAAGAAGTCACAGGATACAGCTTCTGCTAAAACAACATAATTTACATTTGCAGCATTTAGCAGACACTCTTATCCAGTGCAACTTCCATATCCTCACTACAGGGACAGTCCTCCCTGGAGCAATTCATGGTTTAGGGTTTTGCCCAGGAGCCCAGTGGTGATAATGCTAGAGGTGAGATTCAAACCTGCTACCTTTCCGGTATTACCGGAGATCAAATTCCCAATCTCTTAATAACAGGATCAACACTTTGATCTGCTGTAATCAGTTTCATTATCCTGGATGTTTAATGTTACTTTGGTTTCACACTTTGATGTCTTCTCTGCTTGTTTTATAGTTTTTCTTCGCCTCCTCTTGGAAAGTTTTGTTACATGGAGGTAGTGCAGACCTTGATGTAATTTTAGATTAATGTCATCCTTCCTTGGGTTGGGGACAGATTCCATGGGCAGATGCAGGTTTAGTCAGAATGGTCAAGGGCTGTCGTCCAGCAGGTTATGTTGGAAATAGAAATGCATATGGCTGCTGAACTTGGTGGCCTGGAGGATGCAGGGCTGATCATCAGAAGGGGAATTTGGTCGCTGCTCAGGTAAGTGACAGAGCAGAGGCTGTTGCTGGATATGATGACATTGTGACAGGAGCTGAGGGACATGGCTGAGAAGGGCTGCGTCCCACTGGAGTGAAATGAACTCTTCCAGGGAGACAACAAGTGAAGTAGATTTTTGTCATATTTTCTATACATGCCAGTACAGTTATGTGACATTTCGTCTTCCAGAAACCCAGTGCAACATAGAATACAAGAGCTAACCTATAACAAGAGCTACACAAGTGATAAAGAGCATCACAGAGTATGAGAGCTATGCGTTATACATTAGAGGAAACTATACATTTTTGACATTACAACAAGACTGGACAGCTAAAAACACCAGTAAGCATAGGTGATAGAGCAGAGGTTCAATACAGGAAGTGACTAATGTGGCATAAGGCATATCATTAATGTCTGTGTAAGTGGAGGAAGGTGAAGGCTGTTCAGTAGGAACAGTTTGGGGGATGATACTTTGAATTTGTCCATACACTCTGGTACCTTCTGACTGTTGGCAGGAGGGAAAACAGTTAATAAGAGGGGTGGGAGGGGTCGTCCATGATGCTGGCAGTTTTCTGTGTACAATGTTAGTTGAAGGCATCCTGAATGGCAGGCAGAGAGGTAACAATGACATTCTCAGCAGTGCACACTATTCGCACGTTCTTGCGATCTGTCACCTTTGCAGTTACCATACCAAACAGACATGACCATGCAATTGTACTGGGTGACTGCCTCCATGGCTGTCTGGAAGGTTTTGAAGAAATATTCGCTCTTCTGCTCGTCCTTTTTCTGATGAGACTCCACTTTATGCAGCTTTAGAGAATTCACTCACTAAATCAAACTATTACATTCAAAGTTTCCAAACTAAATATTGTTAAAATGAAATAAACATACATTATAATGCATATCATGCATTGCAAAATGTCTTGAAGATTTATTGCACATTTTTTGCATTGTCATGCTTTTATAAGTCATTTTGGACAATTTGTTTCAGTTCATTTGTCAGTTTTTATATGAAAACAATACAGGGGGGCACAAATAATAACAGAAAGACATGAAACACCCACTGACCATTTCATATATCTATTTGATTACGTGCCATTCTTACCGCCGCAGTGACATCAAGTATGTTTTACTATAAAATTGTCTTTAAAAATCTCTCACACCGTCCCTTGTCAGCACATGTTATGTTCTTCGGGTACTGATGACTCTTTTGGCTACATGTGATCTATGGCTGCTCCCACACCGCACACTTCAGGTCATTTCAAGTGCAGTGCCTCAAACACAGATGTGTTCTTACAAAAGGGTTCCAGCTTGACTAAATTATAAAACTTTTGGTTGCCAAAAACTCCCCTTTAGTATTTGGAGCATGTCATTTGCCTCCAGGCCAAGCAGCAGGGCATGCCTGCTCCCTCATTAGTGCTGTGGTTGTTATTGAGGTCCAGATACATTAAAGTGTTGTTGAATTTGAGGGCCTCTCCCAGAGCCATTCCAAGAGATGTCCAAGTGCTTCAGAGTCACATTGACTGGAATCACAACACATCTTCAGTTGAATCTAAACCATTTAGACACATCTGATAATCGTGACATATCACATGTGCAAAGGCTATAAATATTTTAATGGTTCATAATATAGTCGTGCAGTTTGCAAAAAAATCCTATGTAAGTCTTTGAATTTCTAAATAAATCTGATCTAAAATGTGGTCAGATGATCATCTAAGTCATAAATTGATACATACATTATTAAGCATATATTGTGAAATAAAATATTAAGATATTTATTTAGTTTTAAATGTCAGCCTAGGGCGCTTTGTGATCTCTCAGAATATTACACACATTTCTTTTTTGGAGTTGTTTTTGAGCGACTGCTACTCATGGGAAAGTGTGAATTTTCTCTATTTATATGGGTATCTATTTTTAGAATTTGGTCACTAAATTCTACATTTGCATTTACGGCATTTAGCAGACGCTCTTATCCAGAGCGACTTACATGTCCTAATTGCAGGGACAGTCCCCCTCAGCAACTCAGGGTTAAGGGTCTTGCTCAGGAACCCACTGGTGGTAGTGCTAGAGGTGGGATTTGAACCGGGGACCTCTTGATCCAGAGGTAGGCAAGTACCCTACCCTAGCACTAGACCACCGCCACCCTTAAATTCTAAAGAGATTACAAATGCTCTCTAGCACCACTCTGCTTAGCATTTCTTTTATTCTAGTTTTAAATGGGACACTTTTTGCCACAAATATAAGATGCCATACTTTTAGTTCCAGTGGAGAAAGCCACTGCACCATTTATTCAGAGGTGATTCCAGCTTGGGCTCCTGGTTAAGGATGAATTAGGCATCATCTGAATTCAAAATCCCCTGATGACCATATGGATAGTTGAGAATGACTCAGATTTCTGAGTTCAAAATTGTTTAATGGACAGCAAGATATGTATACAAGGCCTCACAGACAAATGGGAATGAGAGAGAGTGATCAGCTATAGACACATACATATCTACAGTACTAAGAGTGATGCTCAGTCCCATTCAGTTACTGCTTTTAAGGGGGGCTTCACCTTTTTCCAAATACAACATGTAAGCACAGAAAGATCCAATAACCAAGCTGTTCAATTTACAATAAGCAAGCAGTCCAGCCCTATCAGCAGTAATTTCAGGTGAGATGAGATTTATTCTGCAAATGTCAGCTTGCAAAAACTGATAAGAATACACTCAAGCTTCTCTCTCTCTCTCTCTCTCTCTCTCTCTCTCTCTCTCTCTCTCTCTCAGTGATGTCTAATATAGCACTTTTCTGCCATGGAAAGCACAGTACACAATACCATTCTACTGTTTTGCTGTTACTGCTTCTAATTAGCACCAAATAAATTCCAAGTCATCTTGATTTTTACTTTTGTTTTTACAGAAACACCCTTCAAACAAAAACCAACAGACAAACAGAAACAGAAAATATTCTCATAGTTGTATACTAATCATACTGCCTTACTTTGTATGGTCAAAATCCAGCTAGGCTATAGCAGTTGTAATGCTTGATGTACATCAGGATATTAAGCAAGCCATACACTGCAGTCATTCAGAGTGCTTTATAAATGACAAATGCTAAATAAAAGAGATAAAAGAGAACAGAAATTAAAATATAATTTAAACACAATTTAAACAATGGAGCTTAAAAAGAAGAAATCAAACAAAATTAAAGCAATGTTTTAAAAGAATAAATCTATGGTGAGAATAAAAGCAATTAAAATCTTTAAGCTAGACTGAAAGTCTAGGGAGTGTTTTTAGCTTGGATTTAAAGTCTATTCTGTAATACAATAAATAGACAGCAGCAGTGCTTAATGGTTAGGGACTAGGCCCCAGGATTGGATGATTAGTATATGTTTGAATCCCAGACATGTAGGTTGTCCTCTGGTACCCTTGAGCAAGGAACCGTCCCACTCACCGCTCCCCGGGTGCTGGACATTGCTGCCCCCTCTTGCACGTGTGTGTGAGTTAAATGCAGAGGTTGCATTTTATTGTGGTTCATCGTGTGCTGTGCTGGGTTTCACAATGACAAATAATCATTTTCACTTCACTTTCAGGATCTGAGAATGGGGGGTCATAAGTTTCATTGCTTTAGTTCTAGCAAGAGCTCTGGCAGTTGCATTTTGAATCAGCTGAAGCTTAAACAGTAGGCATCAGAATGCTGGACACAGTTGAGTCAGTGATGTTTTGTTGTCATGTAATTTCTAGCTGACCCTTATTCATCAATGCAAGGACATTTATTCATGTACAAGCTGTACAGTGCATGGCAGCTGAAGACAACTATGCTTCAAATACCACCGCACTGAAAGCTAGTGTACTGTGTAGGCCAGCAGGGATAAGTAACCATGGTATTTTTTTTCTTCTGCAGTTGTTTGTTTTTGTACTTGAACAATTACAGCATACAAGAAAGAGAAAAGCTTCATGCTTAAAATTTACAGGGACGAGAAAAACACAAGGCTAGAGACAACTCTCTACACATACAGTACCTGAGTATTCTACAGCAGGATTCTCAGTTTAAAAAGCAAAGCTTCCACCAGGCCCAAGGTTCAACACCAAACCACAACATATAACTAATTTTGCATTGCTTTCCATGTAGCTTTTAAGTAATTTGACTGGGATGCTTGGGAAAAAAATGGCTTAAGTAATGGCATAAGTTAAGTAAACAACTCAAAGCCTCTTCCACATTGCAATATTGATGTCACAAATATGAAAGACAGAACATATTTTCATATTTATCTATTTTAAAAGATTTTAAAACATTAAATAAAAGATAAACCAACATAACAAGAGAAAATGACATGAGACTAGGAACACCAGGGGGTAGCAAACTATGCACAAGTGATTAAAATGAAAATTAGATAGGCTCTTGCACGAAACATTAAGAACTTTTCCAACAAAGATCAAGTGTATTGACTGTAAAATTAGACGACATAGACTAGAGTCATTTTAAGTTCAGTCAATTTTTATTTTACATTTCATATTTTTTAAGACATGGTGAACATGGCAAATGCTACATAGGACACTCAAGAGTATGCAATGAAGAAATGTATACTTGTTGTTTGCCACGCCACGCTGTATAATAAATCTTGTCAGTTTGGTAAATGACAGTCAAATGTGTAAATGATGTGGACTCACTCAGGCTTGTCCTGTGTCTTGAAAATCAAGCAAGCGGAGCAAATACAAGAAAACATATTAAACTCTCATTTTTCTGTTATGGAAAAATGGTGTACAAGCACAATAATCATCATGCAGCAATTGGTACAACTGTTATATACTGGTCTGCCACATTTTGTAAATGCAAGATCTTTTTGTAGAACTTAATGTCAGTTCTTATACTACCAGGGTGGTTAAAACACTCAAGGGGGCAATCGAGGTGGGGGGGGGGTCCTTACCTGATCATTGTCAAGTTTAGTGAGTGTGATTGAGAAGGCAACTACCAAACTGTGGAGGACACCAGCCCTCCAGGACCGGAGTTGCCAACCCCTGCTCTAGTCCTGCTCCGGTCCTGTTTGGTAGTTGACAAAAAACTTGACAATTCACTAAACTCTGCATGACACCTGCCCTCCAGGACCGGACCATTGCCCACCCCTGTAACAACTATTAACTGCAACAAATAAACAAGTTACAAATGATGAGACACAGCTAACATTGGGTTCAAATGATTGTTGTAATATTTTCTGATGCCGTTTGTGTTCTGTTTGGACTTATGAGTTTTATGTAGATCTTGTTTTATCTGTCTTTGGATATTCTAGAGCACTGGGAAGTGTCACTTTACATGGCCTGAAGTTAACTAAAATCACTGTAAAACATGGTGTTGTGGGTTAGACCGGACATAAACGCGGAGTCGGGAATCTGGAACTGGGCTTTATTAAATGTAAACATAAACGTATACAGGCTCAAGGCTTAACCAACCATGGAACTCACACAACTAAACAGAACATGAGTCCAGAATGACCGATACTCTGCTCTCACACCTGATGTCATAACAAGGAGTGCCCAGTCACAGGGCAGAGCACAGTGAACCGTGACACATGGAGTGGCACACTGCTTTTACAAAACAGAATACACTTGCTCAAATGTGTAAATATCTATTATTTTATAAAGGCTTCAAATGTGCCTAGGTAGTGTTTTTAAACTTGGATGATCAGTTAAAAAACTGGCAATTCAGAGCTTATGAAAAGATGATTAACAGGTATGTGTCAGAAATCAGAAACCACAGTTCATGCTGTCTGAAGTCCATTTAGGTATCATTAGTCTATATTGTCTTATTTTTTCAAAGGAGCGCCCCTGAGTTCACTTTGAAGTAAAATGAAACCAATCTGCTCTGGGAGCTCTCAGTTAATTCATCTGGTCCAAACCAGGACTTGCATGAAAGCATTTTAACAGAGCAATTGCACCAGGGTTCATTTTAATCTAATCAAACCTCCTAAGTGTGAACACACCCTTTGAATGCAACAATTTGCAAAACTGCATTTGCATTCATATACCTGGTTGATGTTTCTGGCCTTATGCCTGATGCAATCACGTGCAGAAAAACTTGCTTTGAAGATTGTGGTTGTAATTGCATACAGGAAGGTAAATGGCCTAGAATACACAATTGAGCTGTATCATGTAAACCATCTGCATATTGTGTCACTAAAACAGCTCTGACCCACTGAGACATGGATTCCATAATACATTTATGGCATTTAGCAGATGCTCTTATCCAAAGCAATTTCCAATTCCTGATTACAGGGACGGTCCCCTGGCAGCACCTTGGAGTTAAGGGTTTTGCCCAGGAACCCATCGGTGGCATTATTAGAGGTGGAATTCAAACCTGTGGCCTCTTGTTCCATAGGCGAGTTGCCTACCACTAGACCAACACCACCCCCTCAAGACCACAAGACCTCTGAAGGTTTGCTGGGGAATCTGGTAGATGTTTATAGGAAACTCTTCAAGTCCTGTAAATTGCGGGTTTGTCCAGCACATCCCACAGATGCTCTATCGGATTGAAATTTAGTGGCCATTGAACTCTGATTGGGGTTACATGGCCTGCAACAATGTTTAGAAAGATGTCAACATTCACATGGATGCCACGTTTTGGCAGAGAATATTTTGTACCTCATGGTGCCATCTCAGGTTAGCCATGAACACAAACCCCACTGTTTACACAAAGTAAAAGAAATTCATCAGAACAGGCAACCATATTCCATCGCTCATGGTCCGGTTCTGATGTTAACATGTGCATTGTAGGCATCTTCCACACTCTGTAAGCTCCAATGCAATGTGGGTTTTGACACATCATAGCTAACCGGAATTTGTGCTCATCAGTGGCTACCAGGCAGACTTGCAAAATTAGCAAGCACTAGTTTCTTCCAATTTTTATGAAGTGTATTTTAACTGCTTATTTTTTCCAATCTGAACAATCATGTGATTCACTGCAGATATATATGTGACCCTGGAACCGAAAGACACCAGCGAGATGTGGGATGTGCTGTGGATTCTGTTGCCCACAGGCATAGTTTTGTTGAGAAATGTAAAAAAAAATAATAATACAGTATATTTATACATAAATACAATATTTTAGTGAAAACATCACCTCAAAGGGCAATTGGAGCGAAAAACATAAAACCAACAGTCTATTCACCATAAGTGGATTGTGTTTTAATTTCATCACAATGAAAAATGAGCCTCCATTGTAATGATGGCTGGGAAGAAAAAAATGACCTCCCTCTAATTAAAAAGAAGGAATTACCTTGGGAGTGTGCCTGGTTAATTGCTATCAGAAAGTCATAAAGGGTCGAGCATAAGTTGATGTTTCTTTTCAGAGTACAGCACCCATTTTTCAATAATGTGTTCATTTAGTATAAAATAAAGCTTTATTATATATATGCTTCCTTTTTATTGCAGTATAACAGCGTAATAAAGCAAAAAAAGAAAACAGTGAGATAATATTTAAACAATATTATTTAAGATTCTATCAGCCATATCAAACTTGTTCTTCCAGCAAACATGTTAACATTAGTGCTCGATCCTGTGTGTCATGTTATGAGATTGAAAGAACTTCAGGGAACGTTCATTCAAGATGAGCTCACACTATCAGAAGAGGTTCTAGCTAGCTGCAAACCTGTTCATTTAACACTTCCTCTGCACTCTCCTGGTTATTTGAGTAATTCTTTACAATGCCACCCACCTCTGGCCCTCCAGCAGCAGTTTGATGGCCCCATCTGTGCAGTATGACCTCCTCCAATTGAAAGACTGATGCATTTGGAAAGCTCCAGAATGAAGTGCAACATTTTGTAAGTAAAAGTAATAACTTCTTCATCTGATCGATACCCTGTGTTGCGACTCATAATGAGACATAGTGAACATTATTTTAGTTTGAAAAAAAATGTAGAATAGTTTATATTCAGAGTTTTATCCAATAATATAAGTTTTGATATTAGTTTTTTTTTTTGTTTTTTTTTTCCATAAGTTCAGGTTTCATTCAATATCCTTTTTTTATATTCATTATATTCATGATTTGTTTTCTATGATGGTGTTTATTCTATATTCTATATTTTATTTTATTAACAGGTTTTACTGTATGCCTAATTATAACTGTATATCTAATTAGAATTATAAGTATAGTGTTCTTTAGTATCTTTTAAATAGAAAACACATACCTTGGTACCTACCTTATGTTATTCCTTTAAGAAATAAAGCAAAATGAACATTCCTTTATGCTTCGGGCATGTTTCAAGGCACCCCACCAAAACTCCAAAAATATTAAATCCAAGGGGAAAAAAAAGTCAGATGACAAAGTGCGTTCCTGAGGGTGGAGAGATCAACGTGCACACCCATTAGGAGTGAGTAGTGTGGAGAGAGGGATGGTGGAGAAGGGGCTCAGAGCAATAAAACCATATGACTCACATTAAGGGAGAAAGATGAAGTACCGGGACAGAAGGAAATAGGATTATGATCTGCCCTGAAGGCAAATGAATATCTGGGAGAACTATCGCTTGCTCAAGGATGATTCAACTGCAGTGGGAGAAAAGGAGAAAGAAAAAAAATGTTCCTTTTTACTGTCCTCCCTTCCTCCTCCTATTCCCCCACCCCACAAAGAAGGAAAGGAAAAAAGGGCTTAAAAAAAAGAATTCATATACATTCGCTTTAGCCTAAGCTCATTTAGGGCAGGTGATCATTAAAAGCTGCTGCAGATAAATTGTTGCATTGAGCATCGCTACTAATCCAACTGTTTAAATCCTCTGCTTGCTCCTCCCCTTCCACTTCACTAAGACTCTTTGAAATTCAACCACAGAGGAGTGAATGAAAGCAAGCGAGATTCCTCACTGACAGTTCCTGCTTGAAGTCTGCCAGTCTGCCTGTGAGCATTCCAACGAGAAAGGGTCCTGACTTAAATCAAGAAAGTCTTCCTTTTAGGAGAAAAAAGTCCTCTAAATGCTCAGAGGCCAGTGATCAAGGAGCAGCCTCACACCTGGATAACTGCAGTCTCAGTATATGAATAGACTGAAATGTGCCTTCTCGCCCCAAGGAGCCATTGGTTGAGCTAAGCTATTACTGTTCCACATTGTATTTTTTCACATACCTCCTTTGTACTTCCAGCTGAATGGGTTGGGGTAAGTGTTTATGTTGTATAAGTGCTTATTTTGCCAGTGTATGAAATACATCTGTGTGAAACCTTTGTTGCCACACTCTCTGTCCATTTTGAGGTCCCTTTTCCATGTAGTGGCACTTTGTAATTTTTAATATTACTGACTGTAACCTTCCTTTTTCTGGTTTTTATATTGCTCCTTCACTGAAGTTTTTGAAATTTTTACTAAATGTATTAAAAGGAAATATGAACATGTCAAAAAAGTACCACCAACCCTTAACATACTGCTCATATCACCTTTATTAGTCACAACTGGTACCAACAATTGTGCAGTTTTTCTCACTGCTGTAGAGAAATGTTGGTCTAATGTTCTTTTTTGAATTGTTTAGAAAGACATACTGGAGGGCAATCAAACATGAACTGCCTGTTTATGGTCCAGCCACTGCATCTCCCAGGGGTTTAAGTTAAGATTATGACTTTTTCAAAAACCTTACCACGATTTCTGAAGTGGACTTGCTCTTGTGACCCTCATCTTGCTGCATAACCTAACTGTGCTTAAAGTTTAGATAACAAACTGATTTCTCTGTAATGCTAATCTAGTCCATATTCTCACTTTGAACATGTTTGCCTTGTTTCAGGTTATTCTGGTTTATAAAGTCCCTCCAAAGGTATTGGGTTGCAGATCAAAAGAATAAAAGATTTCTCCTGGTATTATTATCTGGATTTCTTAAATTAAAAAAGATCGAGTGATCGAACACAAAATATGCAGTGTAATAAACTGCATATTTTGACTTAATTTAACATAACAAATGAAACACACGCATGTGTGAGAATTCCACTGAAAATGATTGATGCTCTGCTCTGACTCCTTGTGACATCTAAATCCCTGTCCAATGAGACACACCTGACGTCCCTGATTAGACAGCAGGTGTGTCCAGTCAGAGCAGAGCACCATCTACCGTGACACTGACGGACTGGTGCAGAACCAACAACCTGTCTCTGAACATTGACAAGACTAAAGAGATGGTTGTTGACTTCAGGAGACCACGTCGGGACCACTCTCCATTGAATGTCAACTCCTCACCTGTGGAGATGGTCCAGAGCACCAAGTTTCTTCGTGTTCACATTACTGACAACCTCACGTGGACCCACAACACCAGCTCCATCATAAAGAAAGCCTAGCAGCATCTCCAAGGCAGACTGAGGAAAGCCCATCTCCCACCTTCCATTATACCATCTTCTACAGAGGAACCAATGAGAGCAACGTCTCAGACAGCAAGTCCAACGGGTAGTGAGAACAGCTGAGAAGATCATCAGTGTCTCTCTTCCTTCTGTACAGGACATCTTCCCCACTCGCTGCATCCACAAAGCAACCAGCAATGTGGATGATCCCTCCCACCCATCCCACACTCTCTTCTCCCCTCCTGCCAGCATACGGGCCTCCACTACCAGGATGGGAAATTGCTTCTTCCCCCTGGCCACCAGACTTTTAAACTGCTAATGTCCTCACACTTATTATTCATCTATATACTGTGTACTGTGTGTATATGGCTGAAATGACAAACCTACTTGACTTGACTTGACACTACCATAAGTTTAACTATATTTATGTTTGGAGATTATTTTAATATTTTGCCACGGGGCAGCGGTGGCCTAGTGGTTAGGGAGTTGGCTCTAGGATCAGAAGGTTGTGGGTTGTATCCCAGACCAGTAGGTTGCCCTGAGGTACAGTTAAGCAAGATAATGTACCCATCGCTGCTCCCTGGGTGCTTTCAATAGCTGCCCCCTGCAGCAATAGAATTATCCTTACATTTAAAGAAATGTCTATGTAAAATATGTACTGATTATAAATAAAGATAATGAAACTAGCAATACATTTATCATTATTCACAGCACGGTTTAATTTCTAATGTTATATATAATGGCAAATTTGTACATAAAAGCTATTAAATGGTGGTGGTGGTGGTGGTCTAGTGGTAGAATACTTGCCTATGCACCAAGAGGTTCCCACCTCCAGCACTACTCTTAACCCCAAATTGCTCCAGGGGACTGTCCCTGTCATCAGGAATTGAAAATCGCCCTAGATAAGAGCATCTGCTAAATGCCTTAAATGTTATTTAATGTTTAACAGCAAAGAAGACACTACAGACTATACACTACATTTTTTTATTTTATTGTTTTCTCTTTGCTGTTAAAATATATTAAGAATTCCAGCAATTCATTATAAGGAAAAAGCCTAAATATACATCATGTCCGTTTTTCAGGGTAGGTGGTGTTAAGGATGGAAAGGGGAAGAAATAAATATGGGAAGAAGTGAGCAAAGCAGGGCATGTGGGAAAATAGGTAGACAGCATATTTTTAGCTTGGTCTCATCTGGCCACACTTGAAGTTATTTAGATGAAACATGAACCTGAAATAAGAGCCACTTCTTCCTGTCCATTTCAGCCAGGCCAGGCTATATACAGTATCTTGCTCTTGCTAGCAAAGTGCTGGTGCTGTTCTGAAACCTATTCTGACACATGGTGGGATGAATACAAAACACATACACCGTTGCTTTGCACACACTTTACAGCCTATACTTTTGGTTACTAGGAAACAAAGAGACTGGGGGCCAATAAAAGAGAGTGAAGTTTCAATGGACAGAACAAAATGAGTGCAACATTCCAGCACAGACAGAGAGATGTATCCTTTTTCTGCATGTAATTCGGCAACAATTTTAATAAATGCTGCTCATATTAAACAGGAAAACAATTTTTGCGCTTGAGTAGAAGTGTCATGACATATTATATCCCATGAAAAAGTCCTCATGTTCATTAATGTAAGGCACGAAATAGTGTCTGGGTGTGTGGGGTTATGTTGGTCTGCATAAAAAATTGAGAAAAGTTTTGTATTTCCTGGCCTTAAATCATGGCTTTGTCACTGTAAATTATGCAAACTGGAATTGTTTACGCTATAAAAGCTATTTCACAACTCATTGTGATTCATAACACGCAAAATAACATAAACATCGCCCTTCCAAGCCAATGAAGGATGCAGTGGTCAAATGGCAGGCCAGTCGCACTCAATTTCTGTACAGCCGTTGAAACAGAGCATCTTAGTGACAACAAAGATGCTACACTATAATGGCCCTGTTTAATTCCATGTATGTTTGGCAGTCCTTAACAAAAGTTAGTCCGTAGGTGATGGCTGAGCCGAGAGCATTGTCAGATCCTTTCTTAGCATTTGTCAAAAATCCTGCTGTTTAATCAGTGAGGGGTCAATGAGTGTTTAATTGAAGGGTTTTTTCCCCAGAGTTACTGTGGGGAGCAAAGTGCAGGCATCTTAAATGCATGCCCTGTAGGTTCACAGCAGTAGCGATTTTATTTTTTTTATTGCATTCTCTGCTTACTCATGAACAACTTTAAAATTAGCCAGGGGTTTGTTTGAAAAAGCTTTGTTAAATCATAGAAGACTCAATGTAGTAGCTGCAGGCTGGACCCTGTGGAGTGAAAGTAGGCGTAGGCATCATTTAGGCTTCTTCATTTTAGTTTCCCCACAGGTAGAAAGATTCAAACCATCAGCATTCTAAACAGCAACAAACAAATTCATAATCAAAACCATATCAGTCAGGAACAAAAGGCAACACAGATGACATACTACACAAATCATTTTTAAGAAACAAAATGGCATATAAAAAATAACAGGCTAGGTCATGCTAGGTCAATATTGGGTCAGGTGATGAGCGGCAAATTAGACAAATGGAAAGCGGCGCCCCAGCAGCTCGTAAGGATTGTGTTTCTAAATTTGTAGGCAGTACTCTGACCACATGAAACCCCATTGTTACAGATATATATAGTTTCTGCTGACCATTCATGTCTGTTTCAGCGTTGTATCCTATGTTACAGAGGTTCAACACGTTTCTCCTCACTCAGCATGTTCTAAGATTTCTGTGACCTCCAGTGTTATATGTGCTCTCACTCATACTATACACAATGACTTGGGCTATTCATCCACATGCATTTATGTGACATTTACGGAAATGCAGAAAAAATATATACCATACTAATAGAGCTAATACAGCAGAACTTTGGTAAGGAACATGCATTTCTAAAACCAGGTAGTTTGGATACTGTTCACTTTAAAATATCATCAGAAATGCATATAGAAATGTCTGTGTGGAACTGTGTTCTTCTCGTGTAAGAAGCAAGTCTGCAGTAAAATGTGATCAGTCAAAAGGAGCCAGGAAATACATATATATCACAGCGACATACTTGACACGAGATTACTGATAGGACGCTATACCCAAATGCAGGCCCAGTTGTACCATCAGCCTAATATCTGTAATATATGGTGCTGCACAAAACTCTCGACCCACCAATCATTTCTTTAAATTGGGCTTTCAAAGAGGGAGACATTCTTGGATTTTTTTTATGCATTATTAAGGATTGCTTGAAGCTTTCCTTTTCAGTCCAGCCCAATTTTTGTTTGTGAAGCCACACTGTGACCTTTTTCTGAATTACTCAAGCTTAACAAAGTCAACTTTGGAATGTCATTAAAGAAGCCTGAAGAGCAATTATAGAAGACTATTTAAAGAAATTACAAGAAAGCTTCTGAAAAAAGTTCAGGTTGTGTTAAAGAATAACTGTTATTCCCAATACTTAGTTCAAAGCTGGTTAGAATTATGCAGAATCTCTTTGTGTTATATACAGTATTAACAGTGCAGCAGTATTAACAGGGGCAGCAGTGGCCTAGCGGTTAGGGCGTTAGCCGCATGATCGGAGGATCGGGGGTTCAAACCCCTTCCCAATAGGTTGCCCTGAGGTACCCTTGAGCAAGGTACTGTCCCCATCACTGCTCCCCGGGCGCTTTCAATAGCTGCCCACTGCTGCACGGGTTTGAGTGTGCATGGGTAAAATGCAGAGGTCCAATTTCGTTGTGGTTCATGTGTGCTGTGCCGTGACCTCGCAATGACAAGGGTTGTCACTTTCACATGTATTGTCTTTTTTTTTCCCAATCAAATGAAATAAAAAAAAAGAGGGGTGGGTCAAGACTTTTGCACAGTACTGCTCTCAGACTATTTCAAAATGTGTGAAAGTCTCCTCAGAAACAACTGACTATGACAGACCTTTTTCTTCTGTTAAAGGATGTTCCACTGACGTCTAAAACATTTGGATTGTCTACAAGCATTTTCGTTGTAGATGCTTAACTTGTCTTTAATTAAAATTCCACTCCATTCAAATTCAATTCCATTCAAGACTTACATAATTATATCTTACCCTAGACCTAAACCTAATCTCAGCTCTAATACATAGTGACAAATAGTTCAACAGGAAAAGAAAGAAATCATCCATATTAAGACGGCAGGTCTGAAGTTCAAAATGAGGAAGCCAAAATGTAGACTTTGATATATTTTGGGAGGATCTTGCACAGGCTTCCAATAAAGTAACTTTTAATAGAAGATTTATGAGATGGAAAGAGTCTATTCTGCACTCATAGAACCGATGCAGCCTCAAGGCTGTTAGAGATCCACACTTTATCTGAAATGTCCAGCGATATGATTCAAAATTTCCAAGCTGCTCCCGCCCCCCATGCCCCAATAAATTCTGATAATAGGGACTGAAGTGTTCGGATGGAGGCACAAAGGGGGACCAGAAATGAAAGGCGTGGGAGACGTATTTTAACCCACATACATCTATGGGGCTATAGAAGGGAGGTGATGTTCAATATTAAGTAAGACAGCCAGTTAATCTGGTGCATTCATGTCAACACACTCCCGGGAAGGAGATAAAAATGATGATGCATCTCTATGAGCAATGACTTCTTGTTGTGTCTTTAGGAGAATCATTTCCAGATCTACTCCCCCTTGTGAAAGCATCAGACTGAGGGGCTCATCTGGTTCTTTTTAATGAGCTGTGTGGCTCTGTTGTGTGACTCAGAGAAAAGAGAGAGAGCTGAAAGCACTGCACCTCTTACAGTACATTCAGAGGCCACAAAGCGTAGGCCCAACGCACACATCCTTTACGCAACCCTCTAAAGTCCACTTGCCAAAGGCTGCGTTGCCTGCTCTAAGTTCACTTTGACGGTTCTCTAATGTGACAGGGGTGATCATTGCTTCGAACACACTGAATCCTTGTCAAAAAGAAGGCCTCCATGGCATAAAACATGGCAGCTTTTTTAGTGCTCCATAGCATTTGATTCATGAAATGAAGACAAAAAAACTGGTTGCAGTGGGAATGAGAAAAAAGATGAATGTCCTTCTGGCCAGTGTAAAATCTATGGGGTAAGTGAACATGGCATCCTAGCTCTCCTTCAATCACTTCAGCTGTATGTTAGAAGTCTAAAGAGGATGGGAAAGGGTTGTTTTGTAGTGATCCAGTGTTGTATCCTTCCTCAGGAGAGGATGCGGTGTCTCAAAGTGAGGTGGTGGGTCTTGGAGAGCAGAGCCTGAATCAGAATGGAAGGGGAGCACCAGTAAAGGATCTGATTTATGGGCTATTCCACACGTCATGGGGAGAAAAAGGCTTTTGTAAGAACGCATCTCACAGCAATTTATCACCCTCCTCACCCACCCACCAAAGAAATTCCTCTCCTCACAAACGAGAGAGGGCAAGACACAAGTTGCTGATGAAACGGCCACTGGAAGAGGCTGAGGGTTCCTGAAAACAGCGACTTCTCCAATTTCTAAGCCTTGGTTGCTCACTCAAATTGAGTGTTACTAATGTAATTTTACAGCAACGTAACCTCTGGGGCACTTGCTAGAGGGTTTTCTATTGTGTTAAGAAAATCTCTTTTTTACCTCCACATGCTCACACAAACAGCGGATAATTGGAACAACACCCATGAGAAAAATAATAGAAAATACATTACCACATATTGCTATCATAATCATGTTAAGGGAAAGGTGACAAATACATTTCAGGAAGTCCTGCTCACTCACTCATTTGAATGTTAAGCATCGAATGTGAAGAATCATGTGTTTTTATTAGGGTTTAAAGGATGTTTCTCTTCAGCGTAACTTTTTTATTGGTCACAATCTTTTTTTATGCTGGCACTAAGCATGTTTGACTTCTGCTGTCCTGGGACAAAAGCATCCATTCACATGTTTGATTCCTTTGGCCATTAATGAGTGCACAATGAAGGGTTTGGTTCTCAGAAATCTATTCTTTGCTGCAAAAAATGGAACTTCACTTCTTATTTCAAAGCTCTGCGCATTTGGGTAAGTAGACACTCAGATTTGCTGTGAATGATGTTCTGAATTTCAATGGACGGCCCCCCCCTTCCTCTCCTCCTCCTTTCCAACACGCCGCTATCTGTTCTCCCAAACCTCCACATATGAATTAAACAGTCAGGCTTCAGTGATATTCAGCGGATATGGACCCACTGCATATACAAAGGGCTTCCTGACTTTGATGCCTCACTCCATTGCATTGCCTCCCAGATATCACAAACGGAGCCATAAGCAGATGTCATACAACAGGCGACTGTGTGCATGTGAATGTGCACACTCGTGTGGGAGAGCGTGGAAGCCTGCATGATGTGTGTTTATATCTGGTGTGTCTACGAGAGAAAGAGATCCCTCAGGCAGGCTCATAAAGTATCCGGCATGTTTATGGAGAGCTCCCATAAGTTGACACCATAATGGCTTTCGAGTGATGGAAAAACTGTGAGTTAGTCAGATGTGAATGCACACATACATACAAATCACTGCCAACCTTAAAGAGCCCATAGCATGAAATACAGAAAGCTTCTTTATCTTTCTGGAATAAAAGAGGTGGATATATAGATATATAGACAGACAGACAGACAGACAGACAGATAGGTAGATAGATAGATAGATAGATAGATATATAGATAGATAGATATATAGATAGATAGATAGATAGATAGATAGATAGATAGATAGAGAGATGGAAACTTTATTGATCATGGGGAAATTTGAATACCAGTAAGGATTACAAAATACACAATATTATGCAAATACTGCACAAAAAATACTAGACAAAATACAAAAAAATGTTTAAAGTATCCCGTGCAAATTGGAATTGTACAAAATGGGAAATTGTGCAAAGAAACACTGTATTATTAAAGTGACATGATTTTACATGTCATTATAAGAAGGCACATCAGGAACAGAACTCGACCCTCCGCCCCTGCAGGAAAGAGTTAAAGAGCCTGGTAGCTCTGGAGACTAAAGATCTTTTATATCTGTCCATACACCATTTTGTGGCGGTACCCGGCCACTCAACACACTCCTCTGCTTAGTTATAGTGTTGTACAGTGGGTGGTGTTATTTGTCCATAATAGAAAGCAGCTTGCATTGTGTCCTCCTCTCTGCCACCAGAGAGTCCAATTCAGCGCCAACCGCAGCTACTGCCCGCCTGATCAGCTTGTCAATGATCTCAGCATCTTTCTTCTTTAAGCTGCCACCGTAGCACACCACAGCATAGAACAGAGTGCTTGCAACCACCAACTAATAGAATATGTGCAGGAGTTTCTGACAGATGTTAAAGGAGCTCAGCCTCCTCAGAAAATAGAGCCAGCTTTGCCCCTTCCTCTACAGAGCTTTTGGGTTCTCTGACCAGTCCAGACTGTCAACCATTGACTGACACCAGCCCAGAAAGTCATTTACCAGTCCCCTCTACTCCTGATGCACCCCACAGTAGCAGTATGGTCAGAGAACTTCTTCATGTAGCATGTTCCTGAGTTGTAACTGAAGTCTGATGTGTACAGAGTGAGCAGGATAGAAGAAAGAACAGTCCCCTGAGGAGCACGTGTTACTTACAAACTGGGTTCTGCCCGCTGAGGTAGTCTGTAATCCAGCTCACCAGTAATGAGTCCACTCCAGCCCTGTACAGCTTGTCCCTCAGTAGGACTGGCTGGATGGTGTTGAAGGCTCTGGAAAAATCAAAGAACAGGATCCTTACAGCACTGCATTCTTTGTCCAAATGTGAGCAGGTCCGGCGGAGAAGGTAAAGAATGGCATCATCAGCTCTCAACCTCACTCAGGAAACTGCAAAGGGTCAAGTGAGTGATTCCCCTGTGGTCTGAGGAAAAGAAGAAATATTCGCTCCAGGACCTTCATGATATGAGATTTAGTGTGTAAACATTGTATCAAAGAATACCATTAACCACACTGTCCACATATACAAACCAAGTTGCCAATTAGTTGTTTTCAAATCATTGCTAAATCTCACTAAGATCTCTTTGTGTCACTTAGTTTCATCCACTTATTTTGAGCATTAGGTTGTTATTGTTGAGATTTTATTGTGTGGTTTAACTGTGTGGTAAGGTTCGGAGACTGTACTTAAAATGAGAGACAAAAACTTTCAGGAAGCCTGGAGAACTTTTCCTCGACAATACATTAAAAGATAAAGATATTTCGTGCACATATATTGGCTCAAATTCTAGGCATATTTGTAAGCAAGCATTAAAAAAGGTTTTTAGAACATGATTTGCTCATGTTTACTGTGTGTAAGGATGTCTGTTGAGGACAATCTATGTAATGAGCAAGCAAAATGTGAGCTCCTACAGGCTCTTGCAATAAAAGTGAAAGTGAAAGTGACAACCCTTGTCATTGCGAGGTCACAGCACTCAGTGAACCACAACGAAATTGGACCTCTGCATTTAACCCATGCAAACACCGTGCAGCAGTGGGCAGCTATTGAAAGCACCCGGGGAGCAGTGACAGGGACGGTACCTTGCTCAAGGGTACCTCAGGGTAACCTACTGATGAGGGAATCGAACCCAAAATCTTCCGACACGGGGGCAACTCCCCTAACCACTAGGCCACCGCTGCACCATTTAAGAATCTAAGATTAACATTAAGCACTGAAATCACTAAATAAGATAAATGCATTTTCTTCATATGAATTAAAGTCATCATTAAAAAAATGAGTGTTAAAGTGTCTTGTGTGATTTCTGACTTTAGGCTGCAGAGAAAGTCATTGCACCCGTCCTTGTGGATGCTTTTAGTTATTGAGTCTTTTGAAGTTTAACATTCTTCTCTTTTCCAGGTGATTTCATGCTCATTCAAATGAGCTTTGAGTAGCTTATTTTTACACCCCTCAGTAAGATTATAGGTCTTCTAACTTATAAGGCTGATGAAAAGGCTGTCTTATCACTGCTGTCATCATTTGAAAAAGCCTTTACAGGCAGAAGAATCAACCGATTGAAAGGGTTCAGAAGCACTTGGGGGGTTAAGATTGTGTTCTTCTCCTTTAAAGGTTTCCCCCAGACAGCAGTGATACAAGAAAAATCCACAGCCTGAACCCCTTTGTAAAGGTGTTTGATTTCATCTTCACAAGATCGTGGGAAACAAAACCCTCATTACACTACAATGTACTGCCTTATGTGGTTATACTTCCTCAACAAAGTATACATTTCTGGTAAGATGCATATCATACTGACAGCTTAAGTTAAGATATGTTTTCTCATCAAATCCTGTCACAGTCCCTGTCGGTTTAAGTGGATCAAACATCTCTGCTAAACCTGTGATAAATGAACATAATTATTCCTTCAAATTCACTGACAAAACTGTCTGATCCAGACTGGTAAGACGGCGTAGGCTGAGCGTAGTCTATATGTCGAGATCTCATTTAGCAGCATGTAAGGCCACTAGATGATAGTGTTACGTTAATTCCACCATTTCAGAATGAACTCAGCTGTCTCTCTCACAGCCCAAGAATGGGAATGCAGTTTGCAATTAGTGCCTCCATCTCCAAAAGTGACATGGGCTTAATGGCAGGTTAGTCCCCGTGCAATGCAGGCCCTAATGAACTTGTCAGGTTGCTCAGATCTGAGTAACAGGTATATTAGATCGCCACCTTGTGGCCAGAGTTAGAATGACAGTGCTTGTGGAAAACAGCACTGGTCCTGTTGCTTGAACGTGTGGATTTCAGACTCTGTCAGTAAGCCGGTGGAGCAAAAGTGTTTTAAAGGAGCCATAAGTGCAGACAGAAGCTTAGAGAAGAACTTGTTTCGTCATCATGTGCAGAAGCCTTTCTGCTGGTGCACAGTGAAGTGGTGTGCGGGTCTGACTGGTGTGGAGGGATGATGTTTGGTAAACACCTTCACCAAACACCACTCCAGATCATACCCACCCACAGAATAACAACCTGGGATAGTTAACCCCAAACAACCACAGTACTGGGCAGAGCAACAAAAACCACAAGTTACAGCAAACAAAGATGAAGAGATGAAACAATTAAAGAAAATCATAAGAAAAATAACAACGGATCATCACTGAAGATCATTTGGGAATTACTGAACGAATGAATGAATGAATGCATTGATGTATGAATGGTGGGTGGGTTGAAGGAACAAATGAATGAATGAATAAACTGATCCATTGATTATTTTTTGAATGAGTGATTCATTGAATGTCTGGATGGGTGGATAGATGAGTGGATGATTAAATCGATGCATGGATGATTTATTGAAAGCATGCGTGAATGCGTGAATGAATGCATTGATTGATTGATTAATGCATGAATGAATCAATGGATGGATGGATGGATGGATGGATGGATGAGTGAATAAATTAATACATTGGAGCATGAAGGTATAAAGGAATGCATGGATGGGTTGATCGATGGATGAATGAATGAATCTTGGTCGACAACTTGAACACCCTCTCCGGAGGAAACGAAAACTCATTCACACCCAACATTTCTGACCGAGCCGGATGCTATGACGTCAAAAGTCTTTTTTTTTTTTGCAGTCCAGCGTTTGGTGGCGCTCAGTAACTGAACTCAGTCCGGACCGAACCGACTGGAGCGGAGAGCAGCCGCAGCTGCGCGAACTAAAGAAAGAGAAAAAGAGACAGAACCGAGTTCAGCTGCGCTTCCCGGCCGTTCTTCTCTTCTGATCCTCCATCTCTCCATCCTACAGAGCAACCGGTGGGGCGATCTTCAATCACACACACACACACACACACACACACACACACACACACACACACACACACACACACACACACACAGACAGAAGAGTATCTCTCTGTCTCTCTCTCTCTCTCTCTCTCTTTCTCACTCACACACACACACACACACACACACACACACACACACACAAACAGAAGGCACGAAGAACCACTTGCATCCCCTCTTTGGTGTGAGTACGTGTGTGTGTGTGTGTGTGTGTGTGTGCGAGCGCGCGGGTGTGTGTGTGTGTGTGTGTGTGTGTGTGTGAGTGTGTGTGTTTTTCGCACGCGCACACAAGGAGGCTTTGAGCAGCCCGCGGAGAGGAGAGCAGTTTGTCCTGGTTTTCCTGCAGGAAAAGGAGACACTTTTCGCGGACGGGACGGGCTCTGCGATGCGCGAGGAGGACAGTTTGGCGACGAGAGCGCGTGCATGAGGACGGAGAGAAGGAGAGAGGGAGAGAGAGGGGGAGAGAAACAGCAGGTGCGTCTTCATTTCTCTTTGGGGAGGGGGTGTTTTCCTGAAGACATGGCCGGGATGCTGTGGGTGCTACTCTCGTGCTCCGTCGTGTGTGCGCTCGCGCTGGACGGAGCCGACAGCAGTAAACGGGACTCGAGCCAGACGCTGAGCTCGCGCATGAAGCGGAAGAGCCTTTCCGTGGACTTCGCCGTGCCGTCGCTGCTGCGGCACTACATGGCGCTGTTTTCCAAGCGGCCGCTCGGCGGGGAGAAGCTGGCGGTGCGCGCGGGGCTCCGGATGCGCTGCGCGCCGCTGCAGAGGACCGTGGCGAGCCTGGCGGCGGCGGAGGGCGCGGAGGGGTTGGCGGGGCGCGTGGAGCAGGTGCCCCGGGTGCTCCACGTGGGCCTCAGTAAAGCGAGCCGCAAGTCCAACCAGGTGGTGGTGGAGGTGGGCGAGGACATGGTGCGGCAGGGCTGCGGGGGGCTGCGCGCCTCCTCCGCCGCCTTCCTCCGCATGGACCTGACTCGTGTCATGCAGTGGTGGCTCGGGGCCGAGGGCGGCCGGCTGCGCGTGCGGCTGCTGCCCGAGCGGAGGGCGCAGGTCCCGGGCAGAGAGGAGCTCTACTCTGCCGCCATCAGAGCCGCGGACGCCAGACTCACACTGCACCTGGAGACAGGTGAGTACACCGTACTGATTTATTTATTTACTGGAAACAAAGTTGTAAAGTGTTCTGGAAGTTTGCTCATCTATCTATCTATCTATCTATCTATCTATCTATCTATCTATCTATCTTCTATCTATCTATCTATCTAATGTTGTTCCAATTCTTGCTTTTCTCTTACTGGTCTCTGTCTGCCTGTTCTGTCTTATCTCCAAAAAGATAGACTTACTTGTCTGTCTCCACTCATCTATCTATCTATCTATCTATCTATCTATTCATCTATCTATCTATCTATCTATCTTTCTATCTATCTATCTATCTATCTATCTATCTATCTATCTATCTGTTGTTTTTCCTTGTTTGTTTGTTTCTCATGCTTAAGGTCTGTTAGTCAGCTGTTTTCGTGTTTTTCCTACCTCTGAAATTGCCTCTTTTAAATATTTTTCCAATAAACACTATATGTGTTTGCTCAGAAACTAAATGAGAGTGATTGCTGTGGTAGCTGATGTGTGGATAAGAAAGTTTGCTGCTTGTGTTACTTCTTGTTCCTGTGTACTGATTCGACTCCAGAAACACTAGCGACACCACATTGTTCTGCAGTTTCCCAGTCCAGGCCAGTTTCTCCGCACGCCTTCTTAAACAAGTGCTGCTATGCATCACTGCACTGTAGAGAAACAAGTGTGTGTGTCCAGATTACCTGGACAGTAATTGACAGAAGCTTTAAAACACACCAGGTAATGTAAAATGAGTTATTATTTCTAGAAGCAGATCCCAGAGTGGGCATTCTTTGTAGTTTCTGGTTTGACCAGAAATGTCTGCCTAATTTACACCTAATAGTTTAAACTGTGTGTTCCAGATCGTGGTAGCTTGCTCAGAATAAAATAGCGAATTTTTACTTCTTCTTTAGAAGTATTCTGAAGTTAGAAGCATGCAAAAAATGATGTATATTAAGCAAATGCCTTTCAGGTTTGTTTGCATAGGGGACCATTGTGCTCAGCAAAATCTAGCTAATTGCTTTCTTTTATCGGTTACAAACTGTGTTGTCACTTACAGTGAGGAGGCCCTGGGTTAGATTCCCAGACGGGCTGATCTTGGTTCTTTCTGTGCAGAGTTTGCAAGTTGTCTCCACGGGAGAGGTTGTAGGGTTTTCTTCTCACCATACAAAACTATGCACGTTGTTGAATGGGATATAAATCATGGACGTGGTGTGTGTAGGAGATATTAGCAAACAGTGGGTAGATAAGCACTCATGGTGAGAAGGTCGTAGAAGATCCCTGGGTTCACTTCCCAGCTGGGACGGTCTTGGTCCTTTCTGTGGAGTTTAGGCACACCTCACAGAAATCCTGCATGATTTTATGCTCCAAAAACATGAAGGTGGATCTGAGATGATAAATTGCCTGCTAGGCATGTGTGTGTTTGTCTGCTCTGCAATGTGTGTGTCTGACTGCCGACCTGTCCAGGGTGTTTCCATTCCTGTTGCCCTGTGAGCACTGCCTGCGACCCTTCTCAGCATAAGCGGCTAAAAGCATGTGAGAGTAATTAGGTTTATAAACATTACATATAAAAAACAGTAAAATGCTATTTGGTTTGTGAATTATCAGGTTCTTAAAAAGGTCTTTTTAAGGTCTAAAAAAGGTCTAAAATTCCTACAAACCCCTAATTTTTAGAGTAACTCCATTGTTTTTAGATAGGGGCATGCTGTAGCCTCTGGCTGTCTAGTTCCATTTATATTTCTGCCTCTGTTGTAGTGCCATTTACTATGCAATCATCTATCAAATCACAAGTAACCTTCCCTGGCAAATGGCTCTTGAATAGAGAGCAAATAGACTGACAGAATAAAAGCTGCATCTCTTGAGCATTGTCATGCAGGGTGTGTCCTCCTGACAGGTCAGACAGTACTAGGGGATCTTTGATTGATGATCTGGACCCTTCATAGCCTATCCCATTTCAAATGCACAAAGCATCACTGTGTCTGTCATGCATCTACATTCACTATTCACAATTTCAGTTGCAGAGTTACGCTTGGATTATGGTGCTCTTATATAATAAATGATTCTGAAATACATGGAAGATAATTCATTGACATGGCATGAAGTGGTTGGTCAGTGGATTTGTTCCAAAGAACCCCTGTAACAGCCTATCTGTTATGTGGCTTAACATTTCAACAGTTGGATACTGGATAAAAAACACATATTGTTGAATTTTAGTCAACTTCTACACTGAGGGAACCTAAAACAATACATAATTTATTAGCTGATTTTATCATATTGGAAAAAACTGTGGCATTTGCATAAGCTTGCATCAGTTATTACTTAGTAAAGCCAACTGACTGTAAAAGTCTCCAAAACTTTATTGTTGCCATCTAACAGTCTTTCTTTTCTTGCTGTTCCTTTATTTTCTAAAAAAAAATGTTGAAAGCTATAGTCCGCAATACTGTGCAGTGCTGTTTTGCATTATTAGTTTTTACTTTTACACACACACACACACACACATATATATATATATATATATATATATATATATATATATATATATATATATATATATATATGTGTGTGTGTGTGTGTGTGTATGTATATATGTATGTATATATATATATATATATATATATATATATATATATAGTTAATATATTTGGATCATTGTCTTGTGATATCCAGCCCATTTTATATTTTAGTTTCTTCACTGACTGTGCATCATTAACTTGATTTGTTAATATCCCCACAACATTTATTGGTAATTCAGTCTCAGGGAATAATATTTGCACCCTTAAGCTTAAAATAAGTCTTTGCAACCTCATTTTTGCGTTGCTGCAGATCTGTGGTTACTAGGCTTCAGTGATGATATTGCAACTCTAATTGAATGTGTGTTTAGAAGGTGCATGTACTGGATCTGTATCACAGCTGTAGTGGATGGAGATTAAATAGCATTTTTTTGGATGATCTTAAACAATGGGAGTTAATATTATATCATAGGGAGATTGTCACATTTATCCGTCCTGAGAATAGAGGATTTGTAGGATTAGATGTCCTCCCATGTGATGATTTCATATCTTTAACCTCTTAATTATGTTCTCCTTTTCTCTTGTATACAAAAGTCTTCTTTAATTTAATTTTTCCTTTGTCACTCTTCTTGGAAAATATCCACAAACATGCAAAAAGCAAAAATAAAACAAACAATACAAAAGAAAGACAAAGATGATACAGATCAGAACAAACTTATGTTTACTGTTAGATAAAAGAGGAAGTGAATCCACAATCTACTCCACTAGGAATGGGAACGTTGGTTGGGCTCTATAAAATGCACATGTGCATTGGGTCACTTGGCTTTCAGACTGAAAAAGTGCTTTCTAAATTCTTGGATCTGACAGGTGCATGTTGCATGAGTGGGCTTGGAGCGGTCTCAATGGATACGCTTCCTTGAACATGCCAGCTCTTCCTTCACTGAATAAAAAGAGTAGAATCAATAACATGCCTGGTTGGCAATAGTTTGCCTTTCTCTTTCGCCTTCCAAGTCTAACTTTGCATCTCAACAGCGGCGTACTCTAACCTCCCCTGGCCACTCATAATGTGACCGCAACGATGTGAAGTTGCATAAAGATTTCTAAAATGCCAGTCCAATTCGAATTCTTTCCGCTGTTATTTGGCCAAAAGCTATGCATGCAGTTTCTTTCTCTGCTAAACGGATCTTGGCGAGAGCTGCTGAGGCCACCTTGACTTTTTGTGCACCGAGCATCAAGTGTAGTTTAGGACATGTGTTCTAGGATTTGTTTGGAAAACATGTTTGCCTGTGTGTGTGTGAGGCTTAGAGGAGGATCGTTACTCTATGAAAACAATCGGCAGGGTTTTTCATTCCCTTTATGCCTTCTATTAAGACCACAATTATAATGATAAGATTACCATTTTAATACAAAACAGAACATTATGGACTGCAAACAGAAATGATCCATCTTTATAGTTTAGGCCCTGTTTGAGAAGCTATATTCAAACACCATAATGACTAATTCACTGCCCCCTTGCCGCAGAGCTACAATGTCGTGTTCTTAGGTGCATTTCTCCAAGAAAATGTTGATTATGGAAAGATTATCATAGAAAATGAATTATTCAAAATATATTTTATACCCAAGCTTAGACTTGGATGATTATTGCAAAAGCAAATAAATAAGATGCTGATCTGTCAGAGTATAGTACAGCAAGTACTGTTACCATCCAGTATCTAGTTTGGCTCATCAACTATTGTTTATTCAATTATTTTTGATGGAATTTAACCAATCCATGCAATGGATGGAATGCACCAAGCATTCAGGGGGAAAGACATTGTGCCACATTTTTTCACATAGGTGTCCCTTTTGCGTAGGACTCTATAGTCATCTGACAGCAAGAATTTAATAGTCAGAAATTCTGATAGGCCATGTGCTTTGAACACATGAAAGTGAAAGTGACAACCCTTGTCATTGCAAGGTCACTGCACAGCACACAGTGAACCACAACTAAAAATTGGACCTTTGCATTTAACCCATGCAAACACTGTGCGGTGCTATTGAAAAACCCGAGCAGTGATGTGGACGCACTGCTCAAGGCACTTCAGGCAAACTCATCGGTGAGGGAATCAAACCCACAATCTTCCAATGCAGGGGCAACACTCTAAACACTAGGCCACCGCTGCCCCCATATGTACTCATTCACAGATACAGATTGCTCACATGCTTAAATAAACAAGGAAATAATATTTAGTAAGCTGCATGTACTAAGCTAATGGATTTGGGTATGGTTTCTTCTCATTGTATTTTTGCATTAATTTCTCAACCTTCCTACCACCATTTGCCAAATGCTATTGAACATTGGCTCAAACCCCAAATTCATTATTAGTGCACCAGCGTTTGAATTTGCTGTGTTCAGCGGATGAACCTGGGAGACCGGTGAAAGTAAGATTCATCCCTTACAGAGCAGAGTATGTTAGTAACATGAAATGGACTGTGACAAAATATCAAAGTAAATGTCTACTTCAAACACATCAAAGGTAAGACATGAGCCATAAAAAAATGTTGCTCACTATGGCGGGTGTGTTTTACCTCACATTAGGGTTTAAGTTTTATGCTGTTTGGTGTATGGTTTTGTTTCGTTTTTTCCTCTTTGCACATTTTTTGCTGTCTCTTTTGAAGGTGAAGATCTCAGGTGTGTTAGCTTCACTGGAGAAGTGAAACACATTGATATCACGGAACATTTCTTAATGGAAAACAAAGGCAAAATGTTGTAAAGGTTAAAATTTTTCTGGAGCCTCTGGTGCATTCAAGTTTATATGTGTACAATTGCTCATGCTATTGTTTTTGTCAAATTAAGTAAGGTAGTATGTGAATAAGAAGCAGGTTGATGACTGCACCGCTTCCTTCAGCAGCAATCCAGCCTGATGGTGTTGCATTTGCAAAATAGTATCTACCCAAATGATTATCCATTTTCAAAGTTGTCTAATTTTGGCCTCTTCCACTGATGCATGTTTAGATGTAGCTTAAGGGGAGAGTTTTAGAGGTTTTAGAATATATTGAAACACAGGCTTGTTTCATGACGATTGGCAAACATGTATAAAGGCAAAACAAATGTCAGTTGTACGTCAGGTTTATTGCTGATTTGTTAAAGGCTTTAGTTGATGAGTCTTGTTTCCTGCTGCCTTGAATCTGAATGGAACTGAGAATTATTTATCAATCTCAATTGCATTTACTGACATCTAAAGTTTGTTGTAAAGTCAGATTGACTGGTGAAAGCCCCGAAAAAGTAGTTTAGCTTTTCCTAAGCTTGTCAGCTATTTCTGCTTTTTGTTTTCTTTGCTGATGTGATGTTGACATACACAATGGACTAGTGACTCAGCGCCCCAAGTGATGAAGTGACACAGTGCCCCAAGTAATGGAGAAGTTCGCACCAATCAATTGAGTTTTGACATTTAGCGCTTGTATCAATCAAATGTTAACACAGAAATCAATAATGAGCCAAATGACATGTAGGCTCATGTGTCATGTATTTCTCTAATCAATAAAGATGTCATAGGATGCTGTTTTGGATCGTATTGTGATATATTCGCTAAAAGAACACTGACTAACTATATGCTTCTTAAAAGAGTATGATTTCTCGTGTTTCATTGGATTCACAGTGTCATCACCATTTGTGCTTGTTGTTTTGCTTGTGGCACAACTGACACTTTTTCAAACCTTAGATATCAGGACACAAACTATTTTTGTGACAGTATTTACTTGAAACTGTTATATTTTGCCTTATTATCCACCAGATCTTTTCATTTTCATCTTTTTAATGCAAAGGGTCTTTGGAATCTATTGTAACACTAAGAAGATGAATGGTAGAAAAACCATTTTGGACAGGTCACCAGTACATCATAGGGCAGGAACACAGTCAAACCCGTTTAGTATCTGACATGTGTGTCTTTGGGCCGTGGAAGGAAATTGGAGCACCTGATGGAAACCCACTCAGATGGTGGGAAACTGTACAGAAAAGAAGAAAGCAACCCCAGGCCCATGTCCACAACCAGGCTGCCAGAAAAGCATAAAATAGCACCTAAAAGCTGAGTATATTCAATAAAAACTATCAAAAAGCTTTGTTTTCCAGCTAAAAACACCCTGAAATACAACAGTAAAGTCCAAAGTGCGCTAACCATATAATTAATTAAGAACTTGGTAAGGTTCATGTGGGATGAACTTCATATGGGATGAAGTTTTTACCATCACCCCCAAATTCTGACCCTTTCTTCCAATATCATTCTCCATCTATTTTTCTATCACCTATACCCCATCTACCATTGAACTCAGACTTCTTCTCTATGCCTTAACTTCTTTTTCCTCAAAATATCTTCATTTCTTTTATTTTTTTCATAGCTTAAGCTCTTTCTGATCCGTTTTTTTCTCGCAGTAAAATGTCTTTAAGAGATAGTGCAAGATAATGACTTAGTCTTCAAAGTAATACTTAAACAGCACACTGCACTGGCTGAGGCAAAAAGATTTCACTGTCTACATAAAGAAAGCCTCTAACAAAAAGCAACTGTTTCCAGGGTGCTGACATTTGGCATAGCTGCAGATCTTCATCGCTTGACTGACACCCAATGAGCTGAGGCCAAACAAATTCATTTTAATATAGTTACAGCAATTTCAGTAATTTGGCCATTTCACATCCCAAGGAAGTGAAGAGCAGAAGTGGAAAACAAAGTTATGGTCTTTCCTCAATCAAAGGCATCCGTTTTTATAGCGCCGTAATGCATGGCTTTGCCACTGACACAGAAAGATAAAAATCAATGCATCTTAATGAGTTGCCCTTCCAACCTATCACCATCTATCTGCAATGCTAATATGCATGGCTGCACACTCAAGGGCTTACTTGATGGCCAAATGCATAGCTAGATCATAGCATGAGATCAAAGCAGTGGGAAAGGAAAACAGTCCATGGTGCTACTGCTGTAATGGATTGATCTAAATGACTTTACACTACACAGTACATCTTAGCCTATGACAATCCGTTCCATTTGTCTAACTTTATTTGCTGCTGTCAGAGGGGCTCTGTAGCTCATAATTTTTCTTTCAATCAACACACAGACGAGCCAATGGATAGGTGGATGGAGGGATGGACTGATGGATAATGGATGGATATTGGATAGACAGAAAGCTGGAAAGATGGATGGGAGCATGATAACTAGAAGGGATGGAAGGGATGGATGGATTAGTTATGGTACACCAGATGGATGGATGGATGGATGTGTTAGTGGTTAGTGGTGGATTTAGCAGTAACAGTAATTAATAAATAAATAAATAAATAAATAAATAAATAACATAAAATAAAAACCAAGCAGAAACTTATGGTATAACTAAGGTTGGGTGAAATGTTGACCTCAACTCTTCAGAGGTTTTTCTCCACATAGTGAGTTTTGGTTCCTTCTCCAGGTCTGCCACATCTAAACATCTATTACTGTAACCTGTTATCACGTAAAGTGCCTTAAATCCTCTTCTTGTTAAATACACATACAAGAATAAATTAATTGAATTGAAATTGAATATATACATATAACCACATATAACTTCACATATAGGTTGAAGCAAACATGATGGGGTGATTTCATAAATTATACAGCTTGATCTTTAGGAAATCAATGGGAAGACATTTACATTAACAGCATTTAGCAGACACTTTTAACTAGAGTGACCTACATTTCTTAACTACAGGGACGGTCCCCAGGAGCAAACTGGGGTTTAGGGTTTTGCTCAGGAACCCAAAGATGGTAGTGCTGGAGGTGGGATTAAAACCTGCAGCCTCTTGGTCTGTAGGCAAGTATCCTGCCACTAGACCACCATCACAACATCCAAGACATGATTACTTTTATTAAACCTGACTTATACATATATAAACATGAATTTATTGACTATTTTCAAAGTATATGCATTTATCGGCCATGTTTTAACACATATGAATGAATGTTCACAGCTATCCAAAATTTTGAAGTGCTATTGTTATGTTTATTTAACAGTCGGAATCAATAGCCAACCATCTTCATTAAACATTTTATTTATTTATTATTTATTATTATTATTATTATGGCTTGGAATGATATCAGAGTTTATTAACAAACCATCTGCCTATTTATCGGTGAACACAAGACCAGGGAGACTTCACTATCACACCCAGCGGAGCTTTAATTACCATTTGTAAAGGAGCTGAACCCAAAGAAGATGAATTGCCCGCTTGATATTAACGTCAAGGTTATAAGCATTTCATCATCTTAATTGATGCAAGATGGGAATACTCATTTCTTGATAATTTTCAGTGGTTGTGAGCGGTTACTTTTTTAAAGATAACTCAAGGTGACATTAGTGGTCTTAGTGCTAGTGCGATACTTACAGTCTACAGTCTGCTTTTAGAATGTATTTTGTGTATATTTACTCCTAACCCTTGAACTTTTGATGAATTGCTTTGCAAAACAACAACATGCAGCTTAAAGCAAGACATTTTAAATACTGTTTCACCAGAGGTAGTTAAAGGAGTGGGGACAGAGAGTATAGACAGAGAGAGAGAGAGAGAGCTGAAACAAAAGCTCAGCAACCAGTGCATGAAAATCACAACGCCCTGAATAGTTATCAAGTATCACTCACCATAAAGTGACCCTACTGAGAAATATCATGTTTTTACAAAAGGACAGGACAATTACTTGGTGCCATTAAACACCTATTATGCTCACATTAAAATAATGCTTCAAATGTGTTTTAATACTATAGTTGCGTTTTCTTTCTATAATTGTAGGCCCTGTTTGAGGTAAGACAAAAACCACCAATGCTCCAATTGGTAATTCATGCAGCTCCAGACTGTACTGAGCAAAAAGAAGACAGATTATAACATTTGAGCAAAATTGGCCCGAGCCTGGCCAAGTTTCAACCCTGGCGCTCGCATAATTGTATGAGTAAGTATTAAGTGATGGAAAAAAATCCAGCCACCAATCTCTTTATGCAAGATTAACTGTTAACTGATTCTCCAAATGAATGTGCCACACTTCTTCCTGCACACGAAAGGAAGCGTTTTTTAGAAGAAGCAGATTAGTACTTTTTGTGCCATTTCACATAATATCTCAGAGAGAGAGAGAGAGAGAGAGAGAGAGAGAGAGAGAGAGAGAGAGAGAGAGAGAAAGAGAGAGAGAGATATATAGAGAGAGAGAGAGAGGGAGAGGCAAAGTAAGAGTTAGCAGAAGAAAGATCGAGAGGGAGAGCCACAGAGAGAGAGAAAGCAGCAGATTGAGAAAAAAATGAGATTAAAAGTAAAAATAAAACATAACATGCAGAGATACTTGGGGGAGATAATGAATAGTGAAAGAAAGTAATAAAAAAGAGAGCTGGAGAGAATGAGAGAGAGAAGAGAAAGCACACAAAGAAAGATGGTAGAAGGAGAGACAAAGAGAGAGTAAGATGAGCAGACAATGAGTGAAGGTAAAGTAAAAGTTAAAGATATGAATAAGTGACAGGTGGTGAAACAGAGTATAAAAGTTGAATGGTAATTACTAGAAACAGTGTGTTTAAAATTTAACACCTTAATCAATTATTGACTGACTAAATAATTCATACATACATTCCCTTAACGGATTCTTTATTGATTTAATTGAATGCATCTTTCAAATCACCCAGTGTCATTTATTTTTTCTTGTCACTAAAATATGGCTCATGTTAACAAGCATGTTAACAAGTCACTGGTCTGTCTCTGTCTTTGTGCCAAGTCATGTGAGGTTTGGTTTCTCGGTTCTGGTGAGTCACTGCTCCCCTTCTGGCTGATGACTTGCCTGAAGATGGCCTTTTTAATCTCAGGTGTTAAAAGCCTTGAGATTCTTAAATAGGTTACCTTGTGTTTATAATTTAAGTGTGCAGACCTGAAATAAAGTTTACATTCTGATGTTATATTCATCATTTATTTTCAGATGCAAATGCAATTTGCAAAGCAGTAAGAAGTGCCAGTTTGGTTAATAATATGATGCTCTTTGTACTAACGTACATACCTAGTGAATAAAAAATGCATATTTAAAAAGAAAAATAGTATATATATATATGAGTTATATATATATATATATATATATATATATATATTTTTTTTTTTTCCCTTGCTTATTTCCCATGCTTATGATAATTTAATTTAATTAGGCAGACAAGTTCAACGCAGGAACTTTGTTTCCCAGGCAGTGAAATGTTTGAACAACGTGTTTTTGACAAGTGCCTATAAAATCTTTAGCACCTAAACCTACCTGAACTGTAAAAGTCCTGTACTTTGAATCATATTGTACTTTTACAATATGTTCAAAGATCTGTGTTCAGTGCCTGTGTTATATATTATTTTAAAAGTATCATCATTGTTCTTGGTGCTGGGTCGTGAGGAGAATGGTTCGTTCTTCTAAATGCAGAATTCCACTTCCTTCCTCTGCTAAGAATCACACATTACCAAAAGCGTTTCAAAAGGAGAACATTTTGTCTGTATGTTGCCGTGACTTTTCTGACCTGTTCATTCTTTGGATTTTAGAGCTTGCATGTAAAATGAGCTACAGAACATTATGGTTTCTTGTTTGTCTGTATTAAATGTGTTAATGAATGTTTTTCCTACTTTGTTGCAGCAACTTAAAAAGTTAACGCAGTATAGTCTCGTTATGGACGGTATGGATTCCATTAAAAATAGACCAGGCACATATATTTAGTGTTTTAGATGCTTCTAGGATGCTTTTGAAATGCACTGTGGTGAGTCGGATGGAATAACAAGCATTGTTTGGAGTAGCAGAGATCAGCCCCGCTGACCATGCTCCACTCAGAACCACCACAGCCATGCTTGATGGAATTCTGGGGTCACACTTGGGTTCAGTCCTCCGATGGTAAGTTTGGTTTCACGCCTCAAGACTTAGAACTTTTTTTCAAGTTTTATAAAACTATAGTCAGTATGAGGTGAGAATCCAGCCATATGATTTGCATTAACACCTTGCATTATTAGCAGTTTGCTTTTACAGTCTCTGGTAGTACATCAGGCAACTGCTCGTGTGTGCCTTTTAAACTGGCTGTGTTTAGAGAACTGTTTCTTCCTGTATCAGTAGTGTCGTTTGATATTACGTTTTTGAGGCAGTGGTGGCCAAGTGGTTAGGGAATAGGCTCCAGGTTCGCAAGGTTGTGGGCTTGAATCCCAGACCAGTAGCTTGCCCTGAGATACCCTTGAACAAGGTACCAAACCTGTCACTGCTCCCTGGGCGCTTTCACAGCTAGCTGCCCGCTGCTGCATGTGTTTGTGTGTATGGGTAAAAAGTAGAGGCCAAATTTCACTGTGGTTCACTATGTGCTCTGGTGTGTTTCATAATGACAAAAATACTCATTTCATGTGTTCCTCAGTAAATTCCTGTGTTGTTTAAATGATCATGTTATGGATAAAGTGCAGCTGTTAAAAACAAGTAGTATAAATATGTATGCATACGGTTGGCATATACAAACTAATACGTACAGCGTCTCACAAACAGGCAGACAGTGACATGGTGTTAATAATAGCATTAATGTGAAAAGCAGAGGAGGTAGGCAATAGAGAGTGAATAATTTACAGATGCTACCATAATAAAGAACAGATGGAATGGTGTAGGTGTTGTTGTTGTGCATGTTTAAGGTTTTAAATATCTCCAATAAAGAATGGTTAGGAGTTATACAGTGTGATAACCATAGATAGAAAAGATCTTTTTTAGCACAAAGTTCTGTTCTTTTGAGCAATGAGTCTTTAATGGTGTGTGCTGCAGTGACCAATCAGGGAGGCATGCTTGGGGTGGGATGGATTGTCCGTGATGCTGAGAAGTTTCATCATCATCCTTCTCTCTGACACGTCCAGCAAAGTCTCTAGTTCCATTCCCAGAACTGAACCAGTCTTCTTGATCAGCTTGTTCAGACTGTTGGCATCAGCTGACTGAACCCTGCTTTACTAGAGGGCTGACTTATTCTACTCAAAACCTTGTTCAAATGCAACATGCAATAGAAAGAGGAATCCAAGAAACCACACCCTGCAGCTGCACCAGGATCTTTTCCACTGACTTTTAAACAATTTGTGAGTAAAATGATCATGCATCATAAAAGAGTGGTTAACTGCAAAAAAGGGTTGAGCTATTTACTGTAAAGATTCTTAAACTTGGTACTGTAAGGTTCTTAACTGATTTATGGGCTCTTTCAAGAAATATGTATTTGAAATGACACACACACACACACGCACATGCACGAGCACACACACACCACTGTGACACCTCCCTGTGGAGGGACAAACACTTATATGCAAAACTATGCAACGGTCTTGCACCCCCACTCATTTGTTCATATTTCGGTTCCAGCCACCCAGACTTTCTTGTATTTTAATGTGTTGTTGAGGGACAGTTCTCCAGGCTTCCTGAAGGGCAGAGTTTTTTACTCTTGTTTTCAGCGAAGTCCCTGTACTTGTCCAGTTTCAGAGGATTGTTTTTGTTTGTTAAGCCACACACTGACCTACACATGAACCTTCAAGCAGCACAAAGCGTTTAACTGCAGATTAAGCAGTGAAGAAACAGGTGCAGATGATTCCAAATGATCAATCTGGTGATTAGTTTGCTGCTGATGCTGAACGCTGAGTGGCTGGAATCCCTTTAACTAGAGCCTTGTATTTCTAAGCACTTTGTAGCCTTTGCAGTAAAACATTTATTAAGTTTCTTTCATAAGTATGTCAAAGACAATAAAGATTGACAGGCGTAATCTAGTATTTTAGAATCACCAAGTTGATTCCCTAACAAATATTGTTTTTTTTATATTTGCACACCACCTGGGGTAGCGGTGGCCTAGTGGTTAGGGAGTCGGCCCCAGGATCAGAAGGTCATGGGTTTGAATCCCAGACCAGTAGGTTGCCCTGAGGTACCCTTGTGCAAGGTACTGTCCCCATCACTGCTCCCTGGTCAGCTTTCAAAAGCTGCTGCATGGTGTGTATGGGTGAAAAGCAGAGGCTGAACTTTGTTGTGGTTCACAGTGTAGTTATTTTTGATGAGACAAGACATTGTTCCCAAAGCGATGTTTTTTGACAGCATTGTTACCACAAAAAAATGGTGCCAAAAAAGGCTCAAAGTCCATTAATAAAATACAGGACAGGATAGCATGAGAGTAAATTAAACGCATTAATAAAAAAAAGGAATTTACTGAGGGTATAACATGAAGTGAAAGTGACTATTTTTGTCCTTGTGAAACATAGCACAGAAGAAAGATAAAAGCTTCGTACTTGTTTATGTGTTTTTTTATGTGATAAGTTCATTGGACAGTTGGTAAAGAAATTTTTACACACATTTGCCATTTTCTATTTGTATAACATGAATAATTACAAAATGGACATACAAGGTTTTGTTCTGACACCAGTGACATGTAGAATACATTTTTTCTCATTTGTGGTTTTGCAAACCCAAGGCCTCTGAGGAAAGGTATTGTATCACTGTATTTGGTTGAGATGCCAAAGTTCTTCTTGGCTCTTGAGCACTTGAGGACTTGAGCAATGCGCATCACTTACTAAGCCAAAAGGTTCTACATTGACATTCATTTTGGTTTACTTGCATCTCTGGCGAATAGCGTATCATTGCTGTGACAAGCATGTGTTTCTAGCAGCTGTTGTGTTTGCCTGCAGCGTCTTCTACTGTGGGAGTTTGCGTGAGGTGGGGGAAGTTGGGAAGTGACTAATAATCACTGAAATGTATCCACACAAAGGTCCAGCCAACAGTCAAGGTGAGAGCAAGTCTCGTACGAACACTGCTGACAAGAAATATGCGTGTCATTAGAAAAAGGCTCAAGGTTAGAGCTTTGAGAATCGTCCGTGAAGCAACAATTAAGAACACCCATATTGCTGAGGGTTGCGTCCATTCATCTTCATAATATCCTCACAATGGCCGCAAGAAGACATAATCCTAACTTCCCCTCTCGCCATTTTAGGTTTTTTTGGCTTATGGAGGAACTGACTCAAGGATGTTCTCTAAGAGGATTGTTGAGGGAGTAGTCTGGGACCGAAGGAGAAAACACACTTAACAGGATATGATACAGCGTGAAAGCAGAGGTAGTAGCTGGAGCAGGAGGCCCGGTTTTTACACTAATTCCTGTGCCAGCTCTTTCCCTGCAGACACATGGCCCAGCATCCTCCCTCAGCATGGCCCATGAGCTGGGATAGGGGGCAAGGGCTTTAAGCTTGAAAGAGGAGGGTGCCTGTAGGCAGGGCGGAGAAATGGGGAGATGAGCTTATTGTCCAGGCTCAAGCAACACTAGCCCACGCTGCAAAATGTGCTCAGTGCCACACGTGCCCAATGAAAAGCTTCACAGCTTTGCAATGGGACAAAGCACTAGGGCAGAATGCAGAGTGGTGCCCGTGCCTCTACTGCACCCCCTTACCTCTAACCACGCCAAGCTTATCTCCTCAGCCTGAGCAGCAAGGAGAAAGGGAAAACGAAAAAGACAGAGTCAAACTTTCTTTCAGCCTTTCCCTCCCTCTTTTTCTTCAGGCACGAGGTGGAAATGGCAGTTGAAATTCAGAACGTCAAGGCTGCAGCTCTACACTTGAGAGCACAGATTATTCTGGCTGAAATATGGTGGCACATAATTGAAAACTGTTGAGGGAGGGAACAGTGTTTGCATGTGCAGGGAAAGAGAAAAACATCAATCATCACGGCTGCCTTTTTTTTTTTGACTGCCAATGCTTTATTTGCACATGCTCATTTTCTTTTGAGGGGTTCGACAAGACTTCTTTTTAGACAAATTGCTTTCTACTTTGTCTGCCTACTGATTATAGACAGACACCCATCGTTGTTGTTGACAACATTGCTCCTGTTTTAATTTTATTTATTTTTTTTTTTGTCTGCTGCAGCCGTACAAACTTTTGCGGACATTGCTGTGAACTGTAACCTGCATAATCTTGGCAAAAATTACAATGTTTTATCTTTTTCCATTTTCCTTAACTTTCTTGATTATTTTGATTGTTGAAATTTCCAGTCATTAGCCAAGATGGAAAAAGTCTTTTGGTATCTTAACTTCACTTGAGTAATTTTTTTTTTTTTTGCTTTTTACCTTCACTACTTACACTCTCACTCACTCATTTTCTGAGCCACTTGTACTGATTAGCGTCGCGGATAGTGCTGGAGTCTATCCTACTTTTCACAGGGTGAAAGTCAGGGACAAACCCTGAACAGGACACCAGTCCATTGCAGGGCAGGTACACAGACAAGCACAAACACTCACACCTAGAAGGCACTTTAGCATCTCCAGTCCACCTGACCTGCATGTCTTTGGACGGTGGGGGGAAACCAGAATCTTCCGATTAAACCCAGACAGACACGGAGTGAACATGCAAACTGATCCACAGAAAGAACCCAGAATGTCCTCTGCCTGGGAATCAAACCCTGAACCTTCTCTCAGTGAAGCGATGGTGCCACCGTGCCACACCTCACTACTGGCATTTTTACACAAATACTTTTGAAACAGATCCATTACTTTCCTTTAATTCATTTAATGAGTAGGACTGATTATTTTATTTTATTATTATTATTTTATTAATTGGTTCACCATCATGACAAGTTGCTCCTAAATGGGCAATAAAATAAAATAAAAAAATTCCTTGGTGTGTAGTTTTGCTTGCAAGCCAAACATCACAGACATAACAAGACAAAAAGCAACATAAAAGACATAAGACATAACAGACAAGCAATCCAGACAAAACTGGAGAGAAAGGGAGTGTATTGAATGTGAGGTTGGTGATGGGGCAACTAACAGAGGCATGGATGTATTTTAATGGAATTGAAGTTTGAAGGCTTTTAGAGTCTTTGAAATTATATTAATAAAATATCTTGGTGTTTAGTTCACTTTTCACAGAAACATTCAGTAGAAATGTCCTCCAAGGAACTATTTTTATACCTAAATTACATTGCAGAGCTTGTACTTTTTCATTTGCTTGAGTAAAAAGTTAAATCAGCATTGTTTTTATGAAAATCAATTTTTCACGAATACCTGTGCTTACACTTAAGAACCTCTCTTCATTATCAAGGCTACCAAGTTGGGAGGGTAAAGGCTCACATGCATGTTTTATTCGAGTCAGATGAAGCAACTTTCCAAACTATGACTAATGCAAGGTAACAGACAACCCAACATACTGGGAGGAGAACACTAGCTGCCAATTCTACTGTGTCACCTCACCAAGAGAAAGTAAGGCCAATTAGGTTCTCCTGGACAACCAGCAGGATATGGCAGTGCTTTGGCTGCATGATATCAGACTGGATCTAAATCCATTTTGTATAGAGAGCCTACTTTAAAAAAAATCGCCAGACATAGCATCAATCAAGCAAGAATATTACAATCAATACCTTGAGTTGACGCATCAGCATAGCACGGCTCATTGTATTCAAACACAGCAAGACTCTGCCAGTGCCAGCTGGATGACATTCCTTTGGCCTTCTTGGACAGACCATTGACTTGGCCCCCAAACTCTGACACATTTGTCTTATTCAGGCATTTCCTGACCTGCCGGGTCATTTTGTGGGTGTGAAAGAGAACAGGTCCTGAGGAGAAAGGCGTTATGGATGGAACTGGCAGTGTGACAGCAGAGGGCAAACTGTTTTTTTTTTTTTTTTTTTCATCCAGTTGGAAATATTGTTGTTGATGGCTCAGCAGCATTTTGCTTATCGTTAAAAATAAAAGAATTGCTGACCCAAAAAGCTGTGATGATAAGTTCAGTTTGCATTGCACCAGCACTGCAGAGGATCAAATTCAAATGGAATGAGCCAACACAGCATGACAGAACACCCCCCCTGGATTGAACAGAGGAAGGATGTCTTTTGCAAAGTTAAAAAAGCTATAAAGAATGAACCCCATAAATAATCGCATGCAGATATCTCGTTTAAAATGATTAATTTCTGTTTCAACCTTTTTACTTTTTTTATTTTAGCTCTTAATTTTGGGTGTGGGGGCATTGAATCACAGATTGCAAAGTTCATTATTAGCAGATGTGCTTATTCCTGACTTTTAAAGCAGTCTGAGTGTGCATGTTTGTGGCAACATGGAACTCTTTAACCAAAAAACTATATCTGAACTCATTTACCGCTCAAATTTATGACAAATGATTATGACTTTAGACGTTTATGATCACACATGCTGTGTGAAACTCAAACATAAATGAAAATGTTTCAGTACCTGTCTCATGCATTTACATTAAGGGATCAAGGAACAGAATTGTGCACTGAAATGGAGGCAGACCGTCCTCGCACCATATTGCACAGACTGAGAAAGCTTTTTGCACTTCTAGATGGACATATGATTATCCTCATTTTCACCACTTTGAAAATTCAATATATATTACTATACTGAAACCACAGGGGGCTTCAATAAAACAAAGGGTGAAAGGGGCTGTGTTTGACAAGGCCAACTTGAACCATAGATTCTATTCTTTCATCCAGAAGCTGAGGAAGTATCTGTTCTGGTACCGGCTCTTGTGTGTGACAGAGGGAACAGTCAGAACAGTCGCATTTAATAGCCTGGCTCATTGGACTGAATCGTAAAGGCCTCTTTTTCTGACCCAGTAGTTGAACCCCACAGACAGAGCAGTAGCTCGTTGACTGGGCATGGACTGAGTGGTGGCTAATGAGTGTGGGGAATAGAGGCTACTTCACTGAGAACTAGAGACCTGACAGCTCCTTTGATCAGCCCATTTGTACTTACTTGTGACCACATGATAGGTGCTCTGCTGGTTACTGAGGAGAAATTAAATCATGATCCCATCCATCCATTCCCTGGGTTTCCCGAATGTTTGACTGAGAGTCTATCACCAAGTCCAACGGCACACTTGTATGGAGGGTCACACTATCACTTATGTGTGGTCACTGAGCACCAGGATAAGCAAAGGATTTCTTTCCCACTCATTCTGGGATATCATGGTTCCTAGCTGGCAGTATCAACAAAAAGCGAGGGAAAGTCACGCAGCACATGGCTGAGTGTACGTTGGGGAAAGGAAAGGCTCAGGCCTCCAGATGGAAGCCACGCTCGACTCACTTTGAGCAGTGATGCAGCAGGGCCTGGACTCATCTACCCGCTTTACCGCTTTAGTATTGAGCAGGGCTCAATCAGATGCCTGATGAATGCCAGCCTCTCACTAGAGAGGCAATAAAAAAACAAACAAACCAATGGGGGAGGCAAAATTAATGGCTGTGCCTGGGCAAGGAGGCTACCTCCTGCTCTTACTCTGATTAAACAGGGACCATCAGAGGGGAAGAGGCCATTAGAGATTGATTGTATTGACTTTATAGCTGTCACTAGAGAAAGACGTGGTGGCGTCCATTTGCTCCACTCTTACTCTTTATGTCCATGCCTTTGGCTGGGTAAATGAGCTCAGCTGTTTACCAGCCTGTTTCGTTGGATACAGCCAGGACAACACAACTCAGCATGGACAGCACAAGCCCTCTGAATGGAGCCCATCCCGGGTTGTGAAACAGAATTAAAATTGAAGCAATTCAAGAGCAACGGGTGATTTGCTAAGTTGCCAAAGTTACTTTTAGTAAGAGCACAGAGTTTCTAGATATTTTTGATGTTATTTGAAAAGAGACATGTCTAAAACTCTTCTGAAAGTAAAGAGAAACTACAGTACAAAAAGTCAGGCGCCCAGCTCCAGAAAAAGAGGTCCTTGGAAGGCAAAGAAGTCAGAGAGGAACATGACTAGATTTGATCCAGCAAGGAGCATATTTTATAATTCGGGTTGTGCTAAAGGGTTGTGCATTTATTAATCTGGCCATCACAGTTATCTCATGTTGAGAGCACAAATCATTTAGACAGTAAGAAGCAAACACCACAACTGTTGATCAAATCACATGCATTTATGTTCCCGTGCACAATTAGTCAATCATACTAGCCTCACGGTGTGATAATGGCATGATTAGATAAAGGACTTATTTGGTTAAAGGGCACATACTGTGAAACTAAGCAGGAAATCTCCCTCCATTTTCCACTGTCGGAGACAAAGCATGCATGCATAAATGTCCAAATTGGTTAATTTGCACCTATTGTCATTTTAACTGTTATCAACTCTAAGTGTGATGTCTGGTTTGTAGTATCGATTTAAGACAGACACGCCTCTCAGAGGCTGCAGGGGTTTGCTGCCCTCTTCACATGCTATCACTGTCAATTTGCTTGATCTGATGATAAGCCTTCAATCAGTAACACCCTGTGGATTAGCAAGGACTGGCATGGCTGATAACAGCCCCATGTGAATACAAAGTGGACATGTTGCCCACACAGGTCTGAGGGACTGTGGAGGATTTGCACATTGATCCATCGCAGAGCCTCCCAAAGAGCAGGCCTATTTGAATAAACAGGAAAGGTTGATCTGCAGGACACAGTCTCTAAAGCCCAGAGGATAGCAAGCAGACTTTGAACCGACAGATGATCGCCTTCCACCAGTTCATCATTGCCTCTCTAGTGTATATTTACACTTTAATACACCACCTAGAAATACAGTTAACCAATGTGAACTTGCCACTGGGCTGGTAAAAAAGATGCTTTAGTGTTTATGCAGATAAATTAAATGTGTGCATATAATTATAATGTTGAGTGCAAAGCTGAGTGCTTCTGCCAATTAAAAATGCTGATAACTGGTTTTGATGGTACCCAATACACTGCGTGATTTCAAAAGATGACTGCCACCAATGCTGGTCAATGGCTATGACATACAAATCTCAGGCCTAAAGGGATAGTAGCACGTAAGGATACCTAAAAACGTTAAAATCAGAATTAAACAATATGATAATGATAAACAGGACTGCTAACTAAATTCTTCAAAATAAAAAAAAAAAGTTTAAGAAAAACCTATACTACACATGTATTATTTACATTTATGACATTTAGCAGACGCTCTTATCCAGAGCGACTTCCAATTCCTGATTACAGGGACAGTCCACCTGGAGCAACTCAGGGTTAAGGGTCTTGCTCAGGAACCCAGTGGTGGAAGTTCTGGAGGTTGTTTTTGAACCTGGGACTTCTTGGGCCATAGCCGAGTATCCTACCACTAATCCCACCACCCAAAGTAAGAGACATTTTGGTAGGATAAGTGGATTTTCAATGATAGCTTTCCAAAGCATACATTTTTCCACCTTTATATTTATGAGCGTAAGAGAAGAGATTAAGCAAATACCTACTGGAGACAAATGCCTAAAGCCTAATGGTGGTAAAAAGAAACAAGCGTTAGAAGGGACATTTGGCTGCTGCAGAGATTTGCTCTTTGATCAAGAAACATAGTCCATCTAGACTTCGGCCAACAGAGTTCTTTTCCCATTTTAATGGAAGCTAATTGGGGTGAGAAAGAGAAACATGTGATTGAGGAAATGAGAGAGCAGGTCCAATTCAACCTTTCACAGGCCTTCAGGCATTTTTTTTGAGGCATTAAAATCACACACACACACACACGCACACACACACACACACACACTGAAAATTACAACCCAAAAGATTTGGAAAATGGATTTCTTTTGTACACATATGTTGTAAAATTGGAAATTATAGGCTACAAAAGACTGCTAGAGGCATGTTGAATCTTTTTCTTAGAAAAAGTGATAGCAGCTCATGAACAGACCAGTTTATGCTCACAGGGTGTTACATTTTTCCTGTTTCCTTTTCCCGTGTGCCGCTCTTTAGACAGTATCGAAAAACCCTCAGGATGAAGGTCTAAACTAGTCGATAACAAGTTTACTCTTGATTTCAGCCTGTGCATTAACTGCTTCTACTGCAGCAATGTGTGTAGAAATATGTAACCAGGTTCAGTGAGTAAACGAGAAAAATGTGTGCATTCTATATAAACGATTGCACTGAACATGTTTGCGGCGTTAACGCTGTCTTTTTAAGAGCTGTTTAGGGGCGGGGCTTGCGAGAGTAAAAAATTCTGGCGGGATTTCACGAGGCAATGTAACGGTTTCGGCTAGACGGGATGAGTAGCTAGGATGTGAGGCTAGCTAGTGGGCTAAAAATCCCCATAAATGCTAGTAAAGTGCCAGAATGGCAATTCGTATTAGTGGATGAGAGTGTAACTAAGCCCAGGAGTAAGTTCAGCCGTGGATGACTCGTAAAGTTGCTGATTTTAGTAGATATTGAGCTTGTTCAACACAAGGGTATCCCCCCACCCATGCATGAGAAAGAGTTTAGAGAAATAAGTTCAGTGAGAGTAGGAATAAAGCACTAAGATAAGAGCTTTTTGTTAGTTTTTGGGTTAGCTTGTGAGTTTGGTTTAGCTTAGCTGTTAGTGTTTGGTAATGCTAGCAACATGCTAATTTGGGTTTGATTAGCCAAAATACTTTGAGGAGCTTCAGTTAACGAGACAGTAGTTTCTCCTGCAGTAAGTTTAGGTGAAGTAAGGCGGTGTTACAGTTTATCCACATATTCTGAGTGGTGCTCATGTTATCCCTCTTTGAAACAGTCTTCACACTCATACCGGTGCTCCGTGCTCCGTGGGCAGAAGTACGAGTGTGAGTGTGATGACTGTTTCAATGTTAAAGTGACTGAAATTGTTGTAAAATGTATTTAGTTTACAACATGTGTTTAGAGAAATTAGGCAACGATTGAACGTGGCATTAGAAATGCGAGGAATTTGTTTTTCTTTTCTATCCAGGATAAGCCACTACTGTTATCTAAATGCCCCGGAAGTGAAAAGCTGGTTTAAGTGAATCAGCATTACAGGAAGAAGTGTATGGGAAACATTTTTGTTTTGGTTATTATCAAATGATGAAGTTAAGAGTGTCTTCCTTTCTTTTTATTATAATTGGCCGGTCTAAATTCCCCAAAACTGCTTAATGCAGTGCTCCACTGAGTGCAGTCGGGGAATAAAAAATAGTGTGCTGTGTCTGGTCCCATTCTTCATGATGGGGTTGTCACCACAGCGTAACACCATCAAGACAGCACACTAACATATACATATATATATATATATATATATATATATATATATATATATATATATATATATATATATATATATATATCCAGGTAACTGCTATAGTAAGGTAGCTCCATCACAAGAGACAGAAGTCAGTTTTGAAGTGAAAGTGACAACTTGTCATTGTGAATAAACAGCACAACATGCATTGAACCACAACAAAATACAGCCGCTGTATTTAACCCACACAGCAGGGGGCAGCTATTGAAAGCACCCAGGGAGCGGTGACGGAGGGAAGGGTACCTCAGGGCAATCTACCGGTCTGGGATTTGAGCCCACAACCTTTCAATCTAGGTGCCAACTCCCTAACCACTAGGCCCTTTTTTTTCCAACATATGTGAAGTTCAGTCTTTTAAAAAATCCTGTAAATGCCACTGCTGTTTAAAAAACAAAAAAAAAATCAGTTCACATGAAAACCTGCAAACACTGTTGGGTGCATGTCAAACTTACAAGTGGTGACAAAAGCCTAACCATGAAACCAACTTGGCCGATTGAAAGCCTGAAGAAAGTCTTCACCGGTGTGGGAAGGCTTATGAGAAAGGCACATGAAGGAAATAGAAAGACGTGTGGAGTTTCTTTTTTTTCATACTAGAGCAGGGAATTTATAGCACATTTTTATATAAAAACTTAAATGATATGAGCGGCACTGCGTCCTCAGTTGCACAAACTGTATGTCATGTTAACAAAGAAGATTACAATGCACTTTGACATCAATCACTGGATATAGTGACCCAGGCTCTTATGTACCAGAAAACAGTTGTTAAAAATATTTACCCAGGAAGGTGTTTTCCAAAAGGTCTGATTTTAGTGAATTGAACTGTACATACTGTCTGTATGTGGAAAAAACAGCTAAAATGCATAGAAGAAGCTGTTTTCAAAAATGCCTCTGTGCACGTGGACAAGGCCTGAGACAAAACATGTCAGTAACCAGCTATTTAAAAACTATAATACATATTGAATAACATTTAACATATAATAGGAAAAATCTGCCTAAACTGAATAATGCTCAGAATAACAAACCATCTGAAAAGCATTTAAGCATATTTTCAAGATTGAAATAGCATGTTTATACAAACAAACAAATTAATAACAAACAGTAATAAATTAACAAAATCTGAAAAAAACAACATTAATTACTCAATTAATTAACTAATTAATTCATTGCTTAATTGATTTATTAATTAACTAAATCTGACAACATTGAGAGGAAGCTCCACCTTGTCACTGCAACTTTCAGAGGCAGGCTGCTGCTCAAGACTAAACAAAGCACTTGTCACTTTCTCAGTATGTGCCAAACATAACTGCCAATTACTGTAAAATCTGACATTTTAACTTAATAGAAATGAGCTGCGTCACCAAGAATGCCCCATTATTTAACCACGCTGTGCTGTATTTAAGGTAAACCTTAGTAGATTCCTGTAGTGTTTCCATAGTAAATTGTAAACCACAGTTCTTCACCATGTAACGCAACTCCTCATTTCTCCATTTTTCTTTTTAAAATGATAATTTAGCTTCTTTTTTGCACTGTAATTGTTCTCGGGGGGACCTTGGACAGTCATCCAGTACAGAGCTTCTGACAATGCGGTGAAGTGAGTAACTGCTGGGAAAAGCACAAGCGTGCACCCACTTTGCCCAACCGATTAGCAAAATACTTAAGGCTGTGTGTGACATTTTTAACACACTTTGTCTGAGCTTGTGTAATGAACTCAGGGCAGTGGTTCTTAAAGCACCACCGCACTGCATTTTTCTTCTGTCAGGTCTTTTCCAATGATTAAAGAGAACAGATCGCCACATATATCCACTAATCAGAGGTGGCAATGACACATACATTCATCACTTAAGTAAAACAACTCGGGTAAACAAAATAGTCAGCTTTTTACTTAAGTAAAAAAAAATGCTTCTAAAGGACGTTTCTGCTGTTTGTGTGTAAACTGTGCCTCATGCTGCATTAATATTAATATTAATATAATTCAAAGAATATTAAACCATTTGAACTCCAATTCCAGTAAAAACTATTTACTGAGAGTAATGAATATTAAATTCACAGCTTCACTTTCATCCATGTCTCTGCTAGTTGTCTCGACAAGGACATCACATTTTTTTCTACAGTGGAGTCCCCCTTGAGTTTTCTTCTTTTGGTTTGTTATGTCTTTAGCGTTGTTTATGCACTGATGGATATACTGAATATACCAAGGGATTGTGTGTTAATGTCCCTTCCATTTACGTCAAATCTGTCTTGATGTCGAGAATGATGCAAATGAAAGTAACAAGCCTGTGTTGAAAATGTAAAGAGTGGGAATTGCAGGTATGTGTTAAAATGTGGAGTTTAAATAAAAAAATAATAAGAAAAGTAAATACTTAAGAACAGATACCCAAGAGTTCACTAATAAAGTATCTGTTACTTCTTATATTTGACCCCCCTGACCCCCAACTCCTGAACAATAAATGAGTAATTTAAATTATACTGATGAATAAAGGGAGAGGGGTCGATTGATTTTTATTATTTTTTTAATTGTAGAGTCTGAGAAGAGAAACAGCCTGTTTATTCAAACCTTTAAGCAAGCTTAAAGACCTCTCACTAGGCTTTCCTAAAGATTTCTCCATCCCTGTACTATTGGACATCTCAAATAGCTTTAGAAGCTTTCCAGAATAGTTGGATCATCAGAGGACTCCCCTTCCTCTTCCTTTAGTGACATAAATTACCTGTCGAAAACAACAGCCTCTCAGTGCTTTAGCCTCTCAGTGTTAAAAGGTCATAAACTTTAGAGGATCATTAAGCTTGTCCACTTAGCCTTGTCTTTCTAACATGCCGAAATAGAAAGTGACATACGCTCCCATCTAAACTCAACAACAAAGTGCTGGGAGCTGCGTTGACTGGTAAAAGCTTTATCTGTCAGTGCTCACACACACACACACACACACACACACACACACACACACACACACACACACACACACACACGCACACACACACACAGTGTGCACATTCACACAAATCTATGATGACATTGTTACATGTCATTCCTTAACTGGTTAATTATCTTTGACTTCAGACCTGCAGGCTGCTCACTGAGAAAGGTTATGATCCTTCATCTCCCTTGGCCTCATATTAGGCAGTAGTTAAAGATGTGCGGCTGAAAGTTATTAAAATGATTTACCTCCTCTCAGTAGCACCCAGTTCAACATTTAAATGTCTTTTTTCAGGCATTAAAAAAACACCCATCTCTCTTCAGTGAGCGTGAACGCTGCAATGATACGCTTTATCAAGAGCTCAAATGTGGGAGGAGGCCAGGCTTGCTCCAGGATCAAATTTTCTATCTCATCATTACTAAGAACTTTTTTTAGCACTTATATGTGCAGTAAAAACGTATAACAAAGAAAGACTGAGGCTCTTGTTTGTTTGCGTGAACGTGTGTTGTTATTTTAGAAGCAATTATTTATTAGCACTTACCAGAACATACTAATTTATTCATTATGAACGGATAAACGGATAGTTAGGTTGGCTTGCTCAGTATAAAAGTAAACATCACACACAGACCATAACAACATTTTTGTGTAAAATGATATTTGATATTTGAGTGAAATAAGATTTCTAACCTGAGTGTTTTACCATGGGAATGGTGGGATGTTGGAGCAATGTATTGATTATTGATGCGATTCCTTTTAAAATGTGGACATAAAAACCTGTAGCCATAGCAACCCTGTTTGGATATGATTATATGCTCTAGATGTTTTTTAGATAAAGTAAGGTAAGGTCAGGTAAAGCAAGGTTGCACTTTATTAACCCCCTATGGGAATTTAAGGAAATTTACTAATTGTTTCAGTTTTTTGCTCCCTTGTTGAATGTTGGTGCTGATGAGGCTGGATTAAAAGGCACAATGATTACCTGCCCCTAGACATAACCTAGCTTTTAATGTCTTTTCATACCTGTAAGCTTGTACTAATTCGAACAAATGGAATTTGCTCATAGGCTAAAATGAGTGGCTTGCTGCTGCTAGCTCACAGATTTTCATCAGCTGTCACCACACATTACAGTAAAGCAGCGTTTATTAAGATACTATAATCTTATCTTTCAAGTATTCATGTGTAATTAGATTAGACACTGCTACTAAAAAATGCATTTCAGGTTCAAAGAAATGGCGATCTTTGAAGATTGCCCCTCTTAATTAAATCTTTTCTACACAAAGAGCACAAGTTTCTCAATTAAACAAGGCACTTTTTTAGAAAATGCTTTCAAGTCACAATACACAACAGTTATGCTCCCCTACAAATTAACAAAGAAATAAATAAAATGGATAAATAAAAAAGCAGCAATAATGTTAAGTCCTGCACAGAAAGTGTCTGATATTTGTTTCATCCCACAAATATCTGATGACTATCAATTTTGTGTTCATTTATAACTGGATTTTTATTTTTATGCATACAGTTTTATTGGGCAGCACAGTAGATAGCGCTGTCACCTCACAGTGAGGTCCTGGGTTCGAATCCCAGACAGGTGTGGTTCGGGACCTTTCCGTGTGGAGTTTGCATGCTCTCCCCATGTCTGTGTGTGTGTTTCCTCCAGGAGATCCAGTTTCTTCTCGCCGTCTAATGACCTGTCAGGTGGATTGGAGATGCTAAATTAGCCGTGTATGTGTGTGTGTATGAGAGTATGTTTGTGAGTCTGCCCTACGATGAACTGATGACCAGGGTGATGACCTGTCTTTCGCCCTGTGAGTGCTGGAATGGGCTCCAGCACCCCCCGCTACTCTTATTAGCACAAGCAGCTATGAAAATGAGTGAGTGAGTGTTCATCTATGCTTAATTGCACATTGATTGTGCAATTGAATTTAAACAACTTTAGATCTATGGATTTTGATTTGAAACTTTGTACATTCATACTGTATGATCTACCTAGGAATCACATTATCTTTCTTCATAGTCAAAGAAGTATTCAGTTGCTCTGTGTTCACTTGTGTGCTGCCAGGGGAACTGCCTCACTTCTCAATGTTGATGGGTCTGCAAATGGCAGCAGTGGAATGAATTCTGAGATGTAATTCAAAAGTCAGTGAACAGTGTACAGCAGTACAATGACTCAAAGCATGCTTCGGCTATAGAGTCTTCAAAGGGCCAAAAAACAAATGTTCTTGACTGGCCATGTAGATATATATCCTGCTCTCAGCCCCATCATATATGCATTTCGCTTTTAAGACAAGAATATATTTTCTATTTTATAATGAGGTCACCACCAAGAAAAAAAGTGTTGTTGATCGGGCTTTTGGGCTCGACGCATTAGCCACAAAAGGGCAGGAAGCGCCACTAGGTGTGTTTCCAGTAGAGAAGGTCATGACAGCAAGCATGAATTTCATTGTCCCATTGCTTTGTATGAAGAGAGGTTTTGATCCTTTGCCATTTTTTGCAAGATTATTACATAAAGGCTACCTGGCTAATTTGTCTTGGATGTCATGCCAGTGGACAGCAAGCACCTAACTTGAGCAGATAGCTAATGATTAAGTTAAAGGCCAAGAATCAAATCTATTAACTCCAGTGGTACAAATATGCACTCTGGATGCTGAACCATTTATTTTGGTCCTTTTTTCCTCCATCTGCATTGTTTTCATTTATATCAATTGATACTATTAAGCAACAGTAACACAGTGATGCAGCATGTGAAGACATCTTGTACCTTTTTTTTTATAGCAGATTGCAAAAGTATGATAAACAGGTGATAAATTAATGATGTAATATATTTTTTTTATTGAAAGTGACATTGTGGAACACAGCATAGCACTCAGTGAACCACAAGCAAAATGCATCCTCTGCTTTTTGCCCATACACACACATGTGTAGCAGTAGGCAGCCATTTCCAGTGCCCAGGGAGCACTGGTGGGAACAGTACCTTACTCAAGGGTTCTTCAGGACAACCTACTGGTCTGGGACCCACAACCTTCTGATCCTGGGTCCTAGTGCCTAAACACTAGGCCACCTCTGCCCCACTGATTATCAAACAGAAATGTTCTGTTGACCATTAAAATCACCTGCCTTTGTGTGTCAAGGAATGGACTTGCTGGGTATCTGGCACCAAGACCTGCAGATTTTTAATGTCCTGTACGTTTTGAAGTGGAGCCTCCATGGATCTAGTTTGACTAGTTTGTTCTACACATCTTGACTGAGATCTGGGACATTTTGTGGCCATGTCAACTGTTTGTCATGCACCACACATCATTCCTGAACAATATTTTGCAATGTGAACATTATCTTGTTTAAAGAGGCTTCATTAGACAATAATGAAATAGGTTCCTTGGTCTGTACAAATGTTTCAGTTGGTTGTAAAGACACATCCATGTGAATGCCACATTCTATTTCTTAGCAGTACTTTGATTAGAACAACAAACTGCCACTGCCAGCTTGAGATCTTCCCATAGTGCCTTCTGATACTATCTGTTCAACAGGTTAATGACTCACATGCATCCAGCCATCCACATGTCATGTTCATCGCAGTCATCAATGAACCTTAGGCACCCATGACCCTTCCAATAGCTGCCCCCTGCTGCATGTGTGTGTATGGGTGGAAAGCAGAGGTTGAATTTTGTTGTGGCTCACTGTGCACTGTGCTGTGTTTCACGATGACAAGTACACTCACTTTCACTTTCACTTAAATCAAATCTACCTGGAACCCACCATACACCTCACACCCACAGTACTGGAGAAGCCGTGAACCAGCCATGTAGCCATCAAAATTTGGCACCTGTCAGAGTTGCTTAGATCTTTGTGTTTGCCCATTTTTCCTACTTTCAAAGCATCACATTTAAGAACTGACTGTTCAGTCGCTGCCTTATATGTCCCAGCCCCATGACAGATGCCATAGTAATGGGATAATCAATGTTATTCAGTACACCTGCCAGTGGTTTTAATGTTGCAGCTGATTTTAGTGCCTAAAAATTTGTCACAACACCTTCCTTTATCCCTGGAAAGAAGTAGTTCAAAAAGAACCTATTCAGTAAATTGAACTGACATAATATCATTATGTAATATCCATGGATGCTAACATAGACTTTTTCCCAAACCATTTTAACAGGCAAATGGTAAACCAGCATTTAACATGCTGAACTAGTGGAGTGAGTCTACAAACAGTACATTTTTTGAACGTTTCCTCTGTGTATCTACATCAGGAAGGGCTCAGGAGACTATCCTATTCATGTAGCGTTACAGTCCATTGCCCCCACCTGCATTGCAAATGCTGTTGCACATTTAGAGTTAGATCACATTATGCATTTGAGAAGGCCTCACTGTTTACTTGGTAAATACAAGATTAGCAGTTGAATATGTGAGGTGTGTATGCTCTAAAATATAATTTCTAACTGAAGTCATAACAATTGGGGGCATAGTGGTTATGATCAAGGTCATGGGTTCAAGTCCCAGACCACTAGGTTGCCCTAAAGTGTCGTTGAGCAAGGTACTGCCCAATACTGCTCCATGGGTGCTGGATGTATGGACGCCCGCTATTCCCTTTCTTTCTTAACTATGATGTTAAGGTAAAACATTACATTATCAGAAACATTTCTTTTTTGTAACAGCAAAGCCACATGACTATTTTAAAAATATACCCCTCAGATTATTTCTGAAAAAAAGCAATCCTGTGGGATATTGCTTGTCTCAAAGAGTGATAAATCTTTAAACACTGTTAGCATTTGCTTGATCCCCAACCTCCTCAGGCTAAAGAAAAAGTAGAGCAATTACTGTGGTTCTCATACTTACTATTCTTGAGGTTCAAACAAAAATATCCATTATTTTTGCATGGCTAGCAATGAGATCCTGATCGTATGCATGCATCATTGCGGTATTATAACTATTAAAATTGTTGTGTGGAGCTTGTTCAATTATCCAGAGTGTGATGACCTTGCAATAGCACCAACATTATCAGTATTTCATGACATCAGCTGTTTCAAATAAACATGAAACTAAGCTCTAGAAAACACAACAAGAAAGAATGTGCATCTGAAAATAGACAAACTGAGGATAAAGCATGTGAAAGTATATTTATTATTATGTCCTCATACATGCAGCAGTGGCTTAGTGCTTAGTGGTTAGTGGTTAGGGATTAGGCTGTAGGATTGGAAGGTTGTGGATTCGAATCCCAGACCAGTAGCTTGTCCTGAGGTACCCATGAGCAAGCTACCATCACCATCATTGTTCCCCAGGCATTATAAATAGCTGCTCCGTGCCACATTGTGGGTGAAAAGCACAGGCTGCATTTCATTGTTGTTCACTTTGTGTTGTGCGTAGTCCCTTACCACTAGGCCGCCACTGTCCAATCAAATAGGTATTAATTCAGCAGAAATTTGATATTTTGATCACCTATCAAAAGAAACAACAATATGACAATAAACTAGCTTTCAGGTACTTTCAAACACTATACAGCACCTGCTGCATTATTTTAATCATTAAAAAAGCAAAGTCCCTGCCAGAGCTCCCCTTTGGTTATTTCTGCATCTACCTTGAGAAGAATCCTTACACTGCCAATAGAATTAAAGTTTTCTGAAGTACAGACAGCTGTGTGAATTTTTTCTGTTTGGATGGGTCAATAATACTTTCATCTAGGTGAAGAGATGAAGTTCATTAAATTCTTTATGATCAACATAAAGTTGGGTGAAAATAGCTAATGTTGATAGAGTGATTCGTGGGTAATGTTACCAAGTGACCCTCTTCAGTTAACCTTTCAGACCAAATGAACCTGCCCTTTAACTAGATCATGTATTATTTATCATAAAGGCATTTTATCTTTCTTCTATACTGTTTTTGAAAAATAAAAAATTGACATTTTTCTGTGTTAAAACATCAATCTAATCGTTGGTACCTCTGTATACATTTATGTTTTATGCCCAAAATCCAAAAGTAAGAAAATCACATTTTTTTTCCATAAACAGCTTCATAAATCTATGGCATTTAGCTGTTGCTCTTATACAGAGCAACTTCCAATTCCTAATTACAGGGGCAGTCTCCCTGGAGCAAGTCAGGGTTAAAGATCTTGAACCCAATTGTGGTAGCTCTGGATGTAGCATTCGAATCTGCAGCCTCTTGGTCCATAGGTCCATAGGCAAGTGTCCTACCACAAGACCACCACCACCCTCTAAGCAGCTTCATTTTAAACAGCATCTGAACAAAATTAGTTTTATTTGTAGACATGACTCGTTATCCATACCCTCTGAATCTGAATCATGTCAATCACCCGGATAGACTGACTAATGTTGGCTGTGACTGAAAATTTCTAATCTAATGGTAACGTAAATGATTCTTTGTTTTCACTTTAGATGGATAGCTGGATGGTTAAGGTATGAAACCTTATGATGATTAAATGCTTGGGCATGTTTTTGAAAATCACAAACATTACAGACATACTCAAGCAGGTTATGCCACATGCCATATAGAGATAACCTCTTTCTAAATAGGAAGAAAATAATCAGTTATATTAGTAAACTGAAGGCTCAATGCAATCTTCTGCTGGCATAGATTGTAATATAATTACTGAAACTAAAAATAATAACAATAAAGTGGGTTTACTTTACGCTGCTACTTGTTTTTGGTTCATACTGCATTCTGTGTTTATTCACTTCCATTAGCACCTCTTTTACCTGGAGATTTGCAGCTGGAACAATTTACATTTACATTTACGGCATTTAGCAGGCGCTCTTATCCAGAGCAACTTCCATCTCCTAATTACAGGGACAGTCCCCCTGGAGCAATTCAGGGTTAAGGGTCTTGCTCAGGGACCCAGTGGTGGTAGCACTAGAGGTGGGATTCGAACCTGGGACCTCTTGAACCATAGGTCCATAGGCAAGCACCCTACCACTAGACCACCACCACCCTCTAAGCAGCTTGATTTTAAACACCATCTGAACAAAATGAGTTTTATTTGTAGACATGCCTCGTTATCTATACCCTCTGAATCTGAATCATGTCAATCACCCGGATAGACTGACTAATGTTGGCTGTGACCGAAAATTTCTAATCTAATGGCAACGTAAATGATTCTTTGTTTTCACTTTAGATGGATAGCTGGATGGTTAAGGTATGAAACCTTATGATTACCTTACGCTAATGGTTCTGATAGTGATTTTTCTTGTCTTAGATTAAATAGATGGCGTGTGTATTTTGCAATGGGGTTTGCATTTTCACAAACTGACCTGATCTTACAAACAGTTCACATTTCACATCTCTCACACAACATGTACATTTTGCCAGAATAGTGATATATAAATAAATAAGTGAATTGAAAATCTTCATAGCAGCTTAATTAAAATGTAGCGCCATAAAACATAAAATACTTATCATATATATATATATATATACACACAAATAATTACAGATGAAATAATAATAAAAAGTGAAGGTAAAGGCTCTGTAGGTGGGAAATGTCACATTAATACCTACTTTATACTCTTGTCAAAACACAACAGGCAGGATTTTCTCTCCAGAGGCATCTAAAATCAAAACTCTTATCTGCTCCACAATGTTTGAGTGAAATAAACGATTTCTTTTTATATATTTCTCACCTACCTTCTCAGAATAGGTCAAGAGTTTGTATTGGAGTGTGACTCTTTACCTACACATTTTTTAAAAATCTGTTCTCAGTAACTTTTATCAAGTGTGTAATTATCTCTTCTTTCCCACTTCATCAACTCAACTCAACTTTCATTAGCCTTAATCTTAACAATGGTGAGATGTAATGTAATCAGATTAACTGTTTTGATGAAGCTCATAACCTTCATGTCCTAAATAAGAATAAAACAAATGTAATCATTTTAAATGAGAACATTTTGCTTCTTAATTTATGTTACTATACCTGTTTTCGTTCCCATTATATTATAGTATTATAATGTATGTTGGCATCACCAGGCATCTACATTTACATTTACAGCATTTAGTAGACGCTCTTATCACGAGCGACTTACAACAGTGCTTTGTCTCCACATTTGATCTTCATATTAGTAACCAGCTATGAACCAGCTGATTAACTATTACAACCAAGTAAACCAACATACAAACTTATGAACCCTGTGACTAGAACAAAAGAAAGTGCTGTTAGTGTTTGGTTTTTTTGGGGGGGAATGTATGAAATGAGAAAAAGAGCAAAGAAAGAGCAAAAGAGGTAAAAGAAGGTAAAAGAGTAGGACTGTTTGGGATTATTATTCCCCAAGAAATTCCTTGAACAGGTGGGTTTTTAATCGACGTTTGAAGACAGAACGGGATTCAGCTTTTCTGACCATCAGGGGAAGTTTGTTCCACCACTGAGGAGCCAGGACTGAGCAGAGTCTCGATGCATGTCTTCCTCTTCTCTTCAATAGTGGAGGTTCCAGGCCTTGGATTAAGGTTCCTGGAAGACCCATTTTTCTTCTGAATGGGCAAATAAGGCACCTGTGGTGCATCTTTAAGTATTAATCTTACAAACATTCATCCTGCTTGCATATTGCATGAACAAATTGGTTGGTTTAAAACCATCATTTGAAAGGTTCTTTAGGGACCCAAAAATGGCTAATGGCTGTAGTAGAGAACACTTTCTGTCACCTTATTTTGAAGATCGCTCTTAGCTAAATTAAAGCTCACTATTTGCAAATAAATCACCCAACCCAGTAAATGGTAAAAAGGCAAAATGATTCAAGATGACTCTGGATAAATGACTGCGCACAGATATAGGGAAGGTATTTGTTTAAAAGGCATGTAGTCAGTTCCACTCAAAATAGAAAGATTCCTAAATGGTTCTCTGCATTTTCTACCATTCTGTACACTAATGAGTGGAGGTCTTTAAACTTTAAACCCCACATTCATATTTCTCATTTACAAAAAGGTTATTTCATAGAAACGTCAGCTGAAAGTTTCTTTAGAAATCAGAAGTGTTTCTTTCATAGCAGTGCTTTGAAAGGCACTTTAAATCTCTGGCACTGCAGCGAAAGGTGTTGTGGCCGAATCTTCTGCCGGCAGCCGTCATGTAATACTGCAGTGTCTGCATGACTAATTAGCTTCTAGCTAATCGCTGGTCAGACCTACAGCATTAATTGATCTCAGGCTAGACATGCAGAAGGACCTGAATATCTAAACCGCATTAGGACTTCCCATTTTGACGCTCTGAATAACATAATCAGTTTTTACCGTAATCACATTTTTGCAATTTAGAAATGGCAGCATGCACTTCATTCAACATTTAAATGTTTAATTGACGAAGCTCTCAAGGAGCACTAAAGGATGTTGGTTCAATATTTTAGACTTTATGCAAAAAACGGATGTTCAGCCATATCTTTAGATGTGGTGTGACAAAGAGGGTGTGCCATTCAGCAAGCAGCTCTCTAAACAGTTCAGCCAGTCGCATCTCAGGGGCTACAGGGAGACAAGAGCTGCCAGGGCATGTAATACTTTAGGCGTCATGTAATTCTGCAACATCTGCATGGCTGATTAACCTCTAGATACCCCCTTAGTATCAGCATTAATTGATCTCAGACTTGAGAAACACTGAGATCTTAATGAAGAGCACAAGACAGGAAAGACAGAAAATACTTGTTTCCTAATATGGAATGGCATCCCTCATTAATTGTTAAAACTGTGAAAGAAGCTCAACAGGGAAATTAGTAAAATAAATAAATACATTGATTTTCGCAATAGATTTTCTTGTTTTTGTGAGCACAGTTTTATTTGGACTTTTTAAAGGAACTCTTCATTTATGCAACAGAACTTCCAACTTCCAATGAATTTCCAGCCACCAGTAGTTGGTGGATTTCACAGAGGTTTATTTTCTTGCTTTGTTGCTTTTTCCTCTTAGCAAACCTGTTTGGTTAATCTCTTAAATGCATGATCTAGCGTGATGCTGACAAAATGGGCAAGGTACCTTTACAAATTAATATCTAATGCTTTTAAATGTATTTTCAGGTGTAAAAAGAAGACTCATGGAGCTCTCGAGAATCTTCATTAATATACAATAAATTGTTACCCAGTATCGTTTGCTCCACCATGAGTTAAATGCCATAGGTCTTCAATTTCAGATGTAAATTTTACATTTAGATTTTTTTTTTCTTGCATCTACACATCTGACAATGTTCTCCAGTTTGAAAAAGTCCACCCAGACCCATTTCTTGGAACACTTCATAAATGTAATTGGTTAGACTGTCACTATGGGCTCCATTAAGCTCCTTTGGGGCTTCGGATTGTAAAACATGTTAACATGGTGAAAAAGGGGATCATAATTATAGATTCTTTTCTGCTGGTTGACCAATGACAACTGTGGTCGCTAATTTTCCTACCACACAAAATATGATGAAATTGAAATATAGTGCCAATCTACAATTATGCACATCACCCCTTCTAGATTCTTTAATTTGATGCTTGCAAGAAGTAAACACACATTTATCCCCAAAAGACAGATTACATCATAATAATAAAAACAAAACACCACTTAAATGTTCAGTGTTGATGTGCAGTTAAAGCTAATCACAGTCTTGGCAGAGTTTCAATGATGTTTATCTTGTCAAAGGGGTGAAAAGTAATTACAGCACATCAAGAGTCATTTGTCTATACAAACAACGCAGACAAGGATTTCATAATCAGCTGATAACAGTTGTAATTTGTGTTAGGATGAGGTGACAAAGCTAAGGTGGTCAGTAATGTAGATCAAATTAATACATATATCAGACACATGCCCTATGCAACATTTCAAAATATTGTGCTCCATTTAAATCTTGAGGTCTGGCATCTCCCATCCTCTCTAAATATCCCACATACACTGTGTGCACAGTTATTAGGCAAGTTAGTATTTTAATCATATCATTTTATGTATATATTCCAACTCTAAGCTGTATAAACTTGAATGCTAATTGGATTTCAGCAGATCAGGTGATGTGTATTTGTGTAATGAGAGAGGGTGTGGCCTAAAGAGATCTGTATCAAAGTGTGCATAATTATTAGGCAGTTACTGTTCCTCTTCGGGCAAAATGAGCCAGAAAAGAAATAGAACTGATTCTAAAAAGTCAGAAATTGTAAAAAGTCTTTCAGAGGGATGCAGAACAATTAAAACTGTTAAGATGTTGGGGAGTGATCACAGAACTTTCAAATGGTTTGTTGCAAATAACAACAGGGTCGCAGAAAGCGTGTTGAGAAAAGAAGATGCAAATGAACTGCCAAAGATTTAAGAAGAATGAAACGTGAAGCTACCAGGAACCCATGATCCTCCATAGCTGTCATATTCCAGAACTGAACCTACCTGAAGAGCCCAGAAGTACAAGGTGTTCAGTGCTCAGAGACATGGTTAAGGTAGGTAACGCTGAAGCCCGACTACTGAACAAGACAAGTCAGCTGAAACGTCTAGACTGAGCCGAGAAACATCTCAAGACAGATTTTTCTGGTTTTATGGAGATGAGCTGAGAATGACTCTTGACGGACTAGATGGATGGGCTTGTGGTTGGATCAGTAATAGGCACAGAGCTCCACTTCCACTCAGATGCCAGCAAGGTGGAGGTGGGGTACTGGTATTGGCTGGTAATATTAAAGATGAGCTAATTGGATCTTGTTGGGTTGAAGATGGGCCTTAAAATCAACTCCTAAACCTACTGCCAGACACTTTCTTCAAGAAGTGGTTAAGGAAAAGGTCTGTAAGTCTTTCAAGAAGACCATGATTTTTCTGCACAACAACGCCCCATCACATGCATCGAAGTACTCCACTGTGTGGCTCACCAGTAAAGGCCTTAAAGATGAAAGAATAATCACATGACCCCCTTCCTCACCTGAACTAAACCCTATTGAGAACTTGTGGACCTTTTTAAACGAGAGATTTACGGGGAAGGAAAAAATCCACCTCGCTGAACCTCTCTCTCACCTCTCAGTGGTTGCTGCTGCACAAAAAGTTGATCTCCAACAGATCAAGGAACTGACAGACTCCATGAATGGAAGGATTATGACTGTTATTGAAAAGAAGGTTGGCAATTTTTGGTCACTGATTTATTTATTTATTTATTTATTTAAATGCCAGAAATGTTATTTAATTATTTGTACATTTGGAGTTGTTTGTTTATTACTCTCACTTTAACAGATGGAAATAAATGAGTGAGATGGAGAATTTTCATTTTTCATTTAGTTGCATAATGATTCTGCACACTAATAGTTGACTAATCATTGTACACACATGTGTTTTCCACTGAGAATGTTCACACTCACATTTCCTTTGTAAAAAAAAAAAATCAGGTTTCAGGGCTTTTAACATTTTGGATTGACTGATATCACTGGGTTTGTTCCAGATTAAAATTAATCCTCAAATTGCTCACAATTGTGCACACAGTGTAAATCCACACTTACATAACCATGCAGGAATGCAATACGAACTGTAGCTAATATTCATCTAGTTATACCATTTTTTCACTTTTCCTTATACCTAGGGATTTAAAAGAACACAAATGAAGCTTTTGTTTCTCCTCTCGTGGACCCCCAGACCTAAAATGAAAGCCACTTTAATGCAGTGCCTGTAATATTTATGTAATTTCAGATAAAAGTTCCAGAAATTACTGTTCAAATAATTAAATACTCCCATGGGTGTAATGTGTGATTACAGTGACCTTTGATTAAAGAGGCTGAAAGGAAAAGCTGTAACTGTTTGTAATGAATAATCTAAGTGCGTAATATACTTGACTTACGTTTGTCTTGGATTTCAAAATATGAACTTTCTTTTATCTCTCTTCATTACAGACTGGAAGACAAAATGGTATGAGTTAGTATGGAATGCTGCTTATTTTACAAATGTTGTAGAAATCTCACATTGTGGCATTTAGTTACAAGTGTCAGGCTACATCCATCCATCCCAGAGCATATCTGATTATCTGTCTAGCTATATGAAACCATATAGAGAGATAAACAGATTGCACTCATCTGTAATGACTGGATTTGTTTGGTTGTAATACTTCTCTTTTTTTTGAGGGCGGTTGTTTCAAGTTGAAAGCACAGGTGTAACTAGTGTCTCACTAAATGACTGAATGTTCTTTTGCCAAAAATCTTCCCAAATAGTTTGTTTTTGAAGGAATATCTTCAGGGTGGATATGTGTTGGTCTTTAACAGCGCTGCACAATATATTCTCTGTTAACAGCAGTTGCAAAATTTGCCTCTTCAATATTGATATTGCAGAAGGCTGCAATATGCAAATTAACCTCTAACCAATAACACATTTTGAAAAAGTGACCAATTACAGCTCCTGGTAAATGTTGCTGGGCATTTTACACCCAGCACGAGTAGAGGAGGCTTAACTGCTGTAAACTGGATAAGAAGATGTATGTACATGATTTTGTGACATCCCAAAAACTACATTTTGACTTAGATGTATGTCCGCAACTATGTTTTGCGTAGACTGCATATATACTGAACAAAATGGATGTAACGGTGGCGGGCAGTGTGAAGGACGCCAACGCAGAGCCAGTGGTTCCGAAACGTAACTTTATTAGCCAAAGTAACCACACAAACCAAAAGTGCCACCATTAACTGTGAGGCGTAGCCTCGATAATGAACCGCGCTCTGTCCTGACACACCGGGGCTTAAATAGCAGCCCCTATGAAGCACACCTGTGTCTAAACAAGCCCAGGTGTGCTCAGTCAGGACAGAGCGCCATCTGTCGTGCCCGATCGGAACCACGGGTACGACAGACCGTGACAATGGGGGAGTGTTTAAACGTGGGAGTAAATGTACGCTTTGAAATTTTGACAATAATTGCATTCTTTGAGCCCGTTTAGTTCCAGGAAATAATATAACACAATGAAAATCACAATCACAATCACGATGTACCAGTTTAATTGCATAACTAATATTTTGTCCATATTATGCAGCTCTGGTCTTAAACAGGGAGGTGAGACATTTAATATTGTCATTCACCTGTTTTTTCATACTAGCTCTTTATGCGGTTGCGAGGCCTCAGTAATCGAATTTTGCTCCGTCAGCTCTACTATGGAATCATTGTTTATCCCAGTATTTTCCCAGTGAAAAATCAATCATTCGCATAAACGACAGGGAAGGTCTTTAAAATGTCATTTTCCTCAAATTATGAGAGCATTGTGTTGTTCAACAAGCAGTTGTTTTTTCTATTTGTCTCTGCAGTCAGAATGAGTCTAATCAAAGCAAAGCGAAGTAGGTGGAATAAGAAACATGCCCTACCTATACAACGTGCCTGCATTTAACTGTAATCACTTTAAAATAAAATGGCTTGTTGCTTTTCGAGCTGATTGGCTTTGTTGCAAATGGCATTCAGTGGCTGCTTGTCGTATTTTGTGACTAAAGACTTATTTTACAAGTGAGTTAATAACGTTTTCACCATTAGGGAGCTGCTGTCTCTTGGTTTGGAATAGATGAGCAGAATGGAAGACCATAATATATTGCTTTTCTCCAAGAAATATCCACCATTACCTGTGTGTTATTTAATGAAGTGTAAATATAGCATCCAAGTCAATGTAAGCCAGTGATGAACTGTGCATGTTTAAATGCTTTAGGCAAGAAATAAAGAAACAGTGGGGAAGATGACTGGAACCAAGAGGTAGTAAATAAATAAATGCTGTTGGCAAAGGTTTACAGAATACATTACATTTAAGTTTGTTGGTAAGAGGGAACTGGGTGTAGCGGTGGCCTAGGGTTCAGGGACTAGGCCCAAGGATTGGAAGGTTGCTGGTTTGAATCGTGGACAAGCAGGATACCCTGAGGTGCCCTTGAGCAAGGTATTGTCCCAGTCACTGCTCCCTAAGTGCTGGATATGGCTGCCCCCTTCTGCACAGTGTGTTTGGGTTAAAAGCAGAGTTTGCTGCAATTTGAAGCACCCAGGGAGCAGTTGAGGTGGAAGTACCTTGCTCAAAGATACCACAGGACAGACCTACTATTCTTTGATTCAAACCCACAGTCCTGGGGCCTAGTCCCAAACCACTAGGCCACCGCTGCCCCTGAAAAATATAATTAATATGATTATACTTAAGAAAACAGGCTATGAACTAAATAAAAACAGCAAATTGCAGCAGGTAGTAGTAGTGTCTTAATTTAGGGATGGTAACTCGATCATACTTCATTAAAGTTCTCTAATCTTCATTAAAGAACTCTGATCACCCTATTCCAACTCCAAGCTTTCTAATTTCCTGTTTTATTTTAAAGCGTTAAGCTATGAAAAGGTACAAATGTGCCCTTTTCTATGAGGAAAATATATCTAAGGATTCGAACCACAAGGATCATTTAGTACTGAGGGTACACTGACACTGTTTGTACATTTATGACCAAAGTTACTCTTGCTCAGGACCTTTTCCTGACAGTGAAGATCTAACAGTATAATACAGTGCTTGTTCGATTAAATTGTGAATCAAACATTCTAAGAAACAAATGGTTTTGATTGTATATGTGGAAGATATTGACTTCTCATATTATTTACTTATTATGCATATTATTTATGAGTGGCTTTATCATGTGAAGGCTGTACCTGAATAAATACATGAGGTTTTGCTTCCCAATGGCACAAAAATGGTTTCTAGAGGATAAATGGAAGATGGAGGATAAATCTCCAGGAATATCTGTCCACTTATTAATGATGCTATGGGAATATGAGAAGGTGACCAAACCCCTGTTCTATTGACCCCGTTTAATAATACAGAAACCCATGATGCATTTTATCCTTCGTAGGTTGTGCCCCGCACTCTCCTATGGTTTAAATTGAGATTAGAATAAGATATAGAAGCCCATTATGGTGTGGCCTTTAGTCAGGAAAATAGAATTGCAGTCTGTCTGGTTATGCATACACGGGGTGATGAAGCTCATAAAAAAAATAAAGCAGTGCTGAGGTACAAAAATGAATAAAAAAGACAAAAAAAAAAAATTAAAAAGAAGAAAAAAAAGGTTTTCTGAACCTGAAGGGTAAATGACACAGTGAGTTTGAAAAATACTATTAACTTTCCGCTCATGTAACGTTTAGCCAAAAGGAAGGTTTAGCAAAATGACAAGACCTCATCCTAATCATAACAGCAGGCATGGATTTATTTATGGCCAGAGGAGCTTGAACTGGTGAACTTCGAGACCAAAGCAGCTGGCGTGTGTGCAGTATTCATTAACTCTAGTTAAGAGCTCATGATTTGGTAGCTATGTGAAATTGACGTGACCAAGTGGCTGAGACTGTGAGAGTGTGTGTGAGGTTTTCTCTCTGAAAATGTGCATCAGGTATTATTATAGAAGTTAAGGGAGGATATTTGAGGCAGTTGCTATGGAGATGTTAGGGAGCAGTTTCTATAGACATATTCCACTGTTGTGAAAGTTTTGAAGCAAACTCAAGATTCTAACTCAAGAGTCTTATTACTTGTGTGCTGCACATTAACACAAAAATTGGAAGAGGGTGCTAATGAGTGAAGTGAAAGTGACTACGTGTCATTGCGAAACAGGACAGCACACCATGAAATGCAACCTCTGCTTTTCACCCATGCATGCCGTGCAGCAGGGGGCAGTTATTTAAACCTATTTGTCTGAGATTCGAACCCATAACCTTCTAATCCGGGGGCCAACTCCCTGACCACTAGGCCACTGAGTACCTGAGTAATAAGTACCAACATATCCAGCCAAGAAATTTCCATTGATTCATAGTCTGTTTTTTGGACAGAAAGCATTCAAATATCAAACCACTACCACTTTACAAGGTTCCCTTCAGTTTTAATTATGAATGTCTGTCGCATTCGTACATACTACAATGAAAAAAAAATTGCAACACTCTCAGCAGTTTTAAAATAGTGAACCACACCAATTACATTAAATAAAATTATAAAGTTAATCAAACCAGTTTTTCCATTTTTTTCCTGAGAAATTTTAATAGAATGAATTGTTGGGCGTGGCAGTGGTGGTCTAGTGGTTAGGGCATTAGCTGGTGGATTGGGGATTCGAACCCTTTCCCAATAGGTTGCCCTGAGGTACCCTTGAGCAGGGTGCCGTCCTCGTCTCGCTCCTCCCTGCGATGGGCTGGCGACCTGTCCAGGGTGTGTCCCCCGTCCTTTGCCCTGTGTGTGCTGGGATGGACTCCAGCACTCCCCTGTGACCCCGTTTGGGACAAGTGGCAGAAAATGAGTGACTGAATTGTTGGGAAATCAAAGACTGTAGTGTGAAGAGTTGGGTGTTATGATTTGATTTGGTGCTAGGTTGCATGTATGGGTTTATCAAAAAAAAGGGTTTATCAGTAACCTTTTAGTATGAGATTCTGTGTATGAATACTGCTGGAAACTAATACACGGAACTATTGAATGTGAACGATGGAAGAAAAACAGCACATTCATGAATAAAAAAAAAAAAAACAACAAAAAAAGAGCATGTACATGAGAGCCAGCTAGAAAGAGTATGGGAAGGCACATTAACGTTTGTATTCTTGGAGCTTAGATGTAAAGGGCAGGGACTGTGCAGTTTAAAGCACCGGAACCAGGTAATATTTCTTGGTTTTAGGAAAAGGTTTCTTCCCCCTGTTTTAGAGACTTTTTCCTTGCCACTGTCACCCTTGGATTACTCACTTGAGGCTCGGACTTGGATTCTGTAAAGCTGAAAAAAAAATTATAGAAATTTATTTCTATAAAAATATAGAAATAAAACTGACTTGACTTGATATTTGGGTTACAGACAAAAACGAAAATCTGTATAGTAACTGCATGTGAAAGTGACAACCCTTGTCATTGTCACAGCAAGCATGAACCACAACGAAATTGGACCTCCGCTTTTAACCCATGCACACAAACACCGTGCAGCAGTGGGCAGCTATTGAAAGCGCCCGGCACAATATGCACAATATGCACCCGGGGAGCAGTGACGGGGACAGCACCTTGCTCAAGGGTACCTCAGGGCAACCTATTGGGAAGGGGTTTGAACCCCCGATCCTCCGATCATGTGGCCAATGAATGAGATGTTCTGGGTTACATTAGCAGTGCCTGATGCTACTAACACTAGATTTGATGGATCCTTATATCATAAGGTTATTAAACACACTGAAAAGATTTATAGCTACATCATGTGTTGATGTAGGTGTAAAAAGGACTGAAGAACTCATTTGGGTTTGTAAATAATCTCAATATTGAATCTTGTTGTCCTACAACATACATTTCTATTTACAATGACTGTGAAACTAGCAAGTAGTTTGGAGTATTTCGAGCTACTAAGATGCTTTTTCTTAATTTAGAGAATCACTTTAAGGTTTTCTTAAGATGACGATGGAGGGACCTTCATTTTATCAGTTTCAAATATTCAAGGTGTTTTCATGCCATCTAGTAATTTGTAATTTGACCTTTTTTGATACAAGTGATCAGCATATTGTGCTAAATAATCTGAGATCATACTGAAATGCTCTTTTGTTTACAGTAGACAGTTACAGCTGGAAGTCCTGGAAATGAATGGAATAATTCACACTGAATATATTCTACAAGCCAAGGTAGATTGTAAAAAAATCATTGTTAGCTTAAAGTAGGAGAGCACTTCTCTGTTCTGGAATGATGGGAATCACAAAAATGCAAAATAGCAAAGGCACAAGAGACTTCCCAATGTCCTCGCCTCTTGAGTGAGTATAAATACAAGGTTACAATGAGCCCCAGTTATGCTCAGGACACCTTTGAAGAGGGTGTGGCCCGAGACAGGAGCACCTTAGTGCAGGCCAGAGCTCAACCACAGGGACAGTCATACCCCTCCTTGCAGTACACTTTTAATATTTTATTCCATTTAATTCCATTTTAATTTCAGAAGCTTTTTGAAAGAGGAAACTTTATGCTTAAAAATTAATATTCCTGCATGCGTCTTGGCAAGGACCTATGATTCTGAAAATGTTTTAATAAGATGGAACCTGAAAATTGTGCTTCACACTTTCAAATCAAAACATCTCATTGAAAGAACACTTTCCTTTTTCACTCTAAAGAACCCATTTAATTGCCCCTCCAGTCCATTCCCTCCACGGTGTTGGTTTAACTGAAAATATGTTCTTAATATACTTTATCTGGTCAATTAAAAGTCTAAAAGCATCACACTAAAATTGCAACCAGTGTCAGAGATTACAAAAGCATGTTGTAATGTGAATAATTGTCTTTATTTAATGTTTTCGTTCTCGGCTTGTTGAAACAAAGTGCAAACTCTGATGCTGATCTTGCTGAAAATCACATTCATGTTCATAATAAAGACGTATTTTATTATCATTTGAATTTATTGAAAGTTATTATTGTGCTTGGCCTAGAAGTAAACTGAGAAAAGTGAGAAGTGTAGAGTTGAATTGTGTAACAGACTTATTAAGATTCAGAAGTAGAGGTTAATAATAATTAACATGTTATATTTTTAGTGTGGAAAGCTACAGCTCTCCAAGATGTCTCAGTTAAAAAAGATGTCTCAGTGATTACAGTAAGAGTTTTTAAATGTCCAGTTTCAGACGTCTACAGTCAGTGACTGCAGTCCGTGTCACTTTTTCTTAATAAATGTTTGTAATAAAAAAAAATTTCTCTCTATGAAAACACTTTTTTATATTTAGTTTCATGTGAATGTGAATTCGCGCAAATAAAGTTATATTATATTAATCCATTATGATGAAGTACATTTGTCCATTCATGTCACAGTAATAAAACACTGAAGAAAAAAAAAAAGGTAATTTTTTGTAATTTGTAATTAGTGTAAACTGAAGTATAACAAATGCAGTTAATCCTGATTATCTTTACACCACAATGTCATTAATCATGATTTATTTTGAGTAATTATTTTAACTGGTTGGCAGCCCTGTGCATTACATAACTGCATTCGAAAAGTTCGGCACTTGATTTCTAACAGTTAATAAGCTCTTACACAAGTCAGTGTATAGGCAACAACCTACAGCCTCCAAGGTTCCAGAGGACAGTCTTCTACCATCCGCCCACTCTTCTGCAGATCAACCCAGGAGCACAGCATGTGTGTTTCTGTGTATCTGAGGAACATTAAGTGCTATTACAACAGCAAAGGATTCATTTCCCCCACTAGAGGGTTTGAGAGGGACATCAAAGCCATGCAAATAGGCGTCCAGCTATTGATTTGTCCCCTTTGCGTGTGTGCATTCTGATTGTGTGATTCTAAATGCCTGGTGGGCAGCTCAGGCAGAAATAATGATATTGCAAAGGTCAAACAGACTCCAGCATTCAGATGACTGAATGTCTTTGCATCACTCGCAAGCACTGGCAGAAGAATTACACCAACGCAGAGCTAGTACAGCCGTCATTAATGTCCACATTGCATTTTGCCACAACTGAAAACCTTGTAACTCCTTTTATGAAATTCAGTTTCATTTTACACTAGCTGCAAATATTTCACGATGAATAAACCTCTACAAATGGTCAAATATTACAACGGAAAGCAGATTTGGTGAAACGAAACGAAACGAAATTCTGTGCTTGCTCACACACACGCTGGATAGTGAGCAGTGAATTTATCCTCTGCATTTAACCCATCCTACACACACCAGTAGTGATCACTCACACAAGGAACAGGAGCAGTGGGATCCTTTATCTGCGAGATTGCCCACATTTTTTCTGCCGGTCCAAGTGATTGAACTGGCAACCAGTTGCAAACCCTCTGTTTTAACCATTAGGCCATGGCTGCCTTTTAAAGTTCTGCTATAAAACGTATTTTTTTTTACGTCACTAGCAGTATGTGAGTACCAAACTAGAATTCATGTAAAATTATAAGCATACAGATTTAAACCTGAACATGTGCAATCCAAGCTGAACTGGTCTATAAAATCTATCTTGTATGCATCGGATTTCAAGGCTAATGTTAATATGATTATAAGACTGAAAAATACCAGAGGGAACGCATTCATATTGATTCTCCTGCCACAAACATTGTTTCTTTGCCAAGCAAAAATGCAAACGCACTCAGATGCGTTTCCAAACAGGTGGATGTTTATTGACAGCCGTTAGCATGTGGGTGGATTCTTTATGCACAGTAAACACCTTGCAAAAGCAATGCCCATGCATACAGTCAGCTGACTGGAAGGCGCTTTTATAGTTAATGCCATTCTGTAAAGCGCCTTCTCTTTCAGGGAGAGAAGTCTAATGCAAGCAACAGAGTTCTCGCTCATTATATTTTTCTTCTTCAGTGCAAACATGCGTCCATGAGGGTAGAGTTTGTGCTACAGGCTTACTAAACTTGCTATCTAGCGCATGAAACCAGTCAAAAATCACAGCAAATTGTAATCAGGAAATACGTTCAATATCCCACTTAGCCGTGAGGGTCTGTGTAGATGCAGTTAGTTTAAAAAAAAAAAGCAACGTTTTTATCTGGATATCATTTTGATTTCATTAATTGATGTGGGAATCATGAAATGACCTGAAAACGATCTTGTCCAATTATTATACAGCAGTGTCGTTTCAATTGGTGGCATATGCACCACTGAGCTTGGCACCCAATGATGGAAGAACGCCACAGCAATGCGGAGATAATGATTCTTATTGGAAGTATAATTCTAAAAATATTCTAATTGGCACTAATGAGAATACATTCACACTTACCAAAAGCTAATATTATTGAAAATGACCACTTTATTGATGCAAATATGTTTATTGATATCCACTGCTAACTTTAAGATATTTAATGAGCTGCAATTAGCCACATTTTAGACAGATATTTTCTTTCATAAAGTTTTTGGAAAAGTTGCTGTTAGAGAATGATTTTGACTGGGCATAATGCCAAAAAACCTAAATAAAAAGGCATGTGTTGCTAATGAGTATCAGGAGCTAAAGCTGTATTGCAGTGCTCTTTTGACAGATTTCTTCACCTCTACTATTTGCCACTTTTCGTTTCACACTGCAAGGAGAAAAGGCGAGTTGTTGAGTGAGCTTTATAGTGAAGCTTTTAGTCCATCTCAGGAACCCTACAGTAAATAATGATGATGTTTTACATCTGAGCCATGTGTGGGCTTTTAGCACCTGCTTCTGTTTCTTCTTTTTGTCCTTCCAGCAGTTCCCGGAATGCCTTGTGCTTTTTTTTTTTTCTTTTATGTCTCAAACTGGCAGTCAGTGCTGTTATTGTAGTTGTAAGACTCTGTGCTTTCACTATTGTGAGGTCGTCAGTAGGTAATCTGTCACTGTAACTACCTGCCTATGATTTTTCTTTCTATCGTTCACTGCACTGTCCACTTTGTACCTGCATGTGGATCATTTTTAAAATTCCAGGTCACTATGGATATCTTTAGATTTGGTTTGGTGCTTCTATAAGTTTAAAAAATAATTAGTAGTGCCTCACATCATCTCCAGCATCCACATCCACATCATCTACCCCTGGGCACGCCTTCTTATCGTGGTAGATCCAACAGTGGAAGCTTTGAAATGCAGCAACAGCCCTGGCGTATACACATGGCGTTTATTATTATTTTTATTTTTATTTATTATTATTATTTTTAAAAACTAAAAGTTAGTTGACTTTTCTCTCAGTGTGAGTACATGTGCTGTTTATTAGTGAATACATAAGGACCATAATTGACACATACTTTATTTTTTAAAAAGCTGTGTACTAAAAAAGAAGGAGACCAGGTTTAAAACTCTTGATTCTATTAGGGTTTACATCTTCAGGTGAGGGCTTTCAACCTTCCACCACCATATATCCTTGAATTTGACTGTCATCTGGCCATAGTCAGCAAGCTACATAGAGACTTCTGCTAACATGCATTGCCGTCTTGCCTCCATCTGTTTGTTTAATAAATCTACTTGGTTAAGTCTTCACAGTTACATTGTGGTGCATATCAAACAGTTCTTTAATCCATGTAGACTGTAATGCTGAATGTGATCCTTAAGACTAGATTTGCATGCTCTACCTGAGGATCACATTGAGCCAAAGAGAAAAATAAAGGTGCTCGGAATTTGAGGCTTTCCTGACATTTCCAATGAAAGAGACAGCGACAATCCTGCCGGCATTTTTATGAGCTGTGACCTTTTGCGAGTGTGTCTGTTCCATTAAAAACATTTTGGGGATTTGAGCCCTTGCCTCCAGTAGCCATTTTCACTAATCTCTACTAGAAGAAAGAGGTGGAAGATGGGGTTTAGCTTTAAAATCAGAGCGAGCGAATTGCTATACATATAGCATAAGCTGGCATGTCAGAAGATTAGCCTTGGGTTGAATGAAGAGAGGATGCTAGTCATTGCAAGAAATCACATTGAAAGCAACTTATTGTATGCTGGATTCAAAAAGTATTGCTCCACCAAAAAATATATGCATTTGCTAATAAAATCACCATAAATCAGTGTACACCTGAATTGTCCTTTAATGAGTAGTAAAATATTTTAAACTTGTGAAATTTACCATTTTCTTTGCATAAAAAATTTACACTTTTGCTACATAAAGCATCCCATAATGATAGTAAATCTGTTGCCTATATTTGAAATGGTTTCATTTGCAAATGTAACATTTTTTTCCTGATGTGATGAAGGATTATGAGGATTAAGGCTGAATTGTCTTGGTGGAAGATGTTTGCATATGGCTTCATTCTTCCAGATGATGGCCTGAGCCATTGCCCAGGTCATGGGAGCCCACTGCTTTGGCAAGTGACAGCTGGCACTATGCACATGCCCTCCCCTAACCCCACATGCACGCCAACCAACACACCTTTCAGAAATCAGCAAGGAAATGGGCATCCTGGGAGATCTCAGAGATGGCAGAGATGTAGTTTGAAGCCACCTAAATGCCTGTTGATCTGATCTGTTTTCTAGTTGTGGCATTTTCCCAGCATGTGGGCTCATCGCAGGGGGTGTGAGTGGGTGAGGATGGTGGAGGGGATAAGATATGCCTACTGTGCAGAAGAGCCCGTTAAAGGGGCCGACTTGGTATTTAAGTTCTCCCCTGCTGTTCCTTGATGATATGACAGCACGGAGGCACGTCCTATGTGATTCATCTCCAGCTACTACCTCACGCATCAGAGGTCACTATGTGTGCGGGGGTGTGCATGCCTAAACACGTGCACAATGGCAGAGCAAGACTTGTCCAGTCGCAGGGCTTTGGATGGCACTGGAGCAATGCATCACAGGAGTCCACAGCTGTCTGAAGCTGCACTGTTAAATTGATGCTAATGTAATTAGCTTTGTTGCCTTGGTCCTAGCTGTCCCTGAGCTAAGCTGAGTGGGAAAGGAGGCGGCAGGCGCAGGGGGAGAACACATCTCCGGCTCTAATTAGGCAAAAGGCGTGAGCTGGAAATAGGTTTGTAACACCGTAAAATGGCCCCATATTTCACAAGTGCCCCATCGATTTTGCAGCCGCATGAATATTGCAATGAGTTTCAGACATCGCATATACAATAAGACTGGCCTCCAGGAACCTCACACCTGATGTAAATTATCATGGTGGCCATTTTGTCACTTGAATGTATCACAGTTGTGCTTGGTCAGAGAGTCAGAAATCTCAGCGCTATACTATGCTCATTATGTGTTCAAGAGTTCATTATGGTTTCAAAGAACAACACTGATATATTAAGCTTCAGAAACTATCCAGGGTAATTATACAGCTGACATGCCACTAAAGTCAGGTCCCAAAGTGAGGAGACGTAATTTAAAGTATTGCAAGTATAATTGTAAAATCTTTGGTATTTTTCTTTTTACATTCTCTTTATATTTTCAATACAGATACTTTTTTTTTTAATAATGCATTATCATATTTTGTATGATAGAAAAATGTTCTTAAAGCAGGTGTTTTTGAAGACTCTTTCCAAGATAAAATTATATATGTATCTGGTTAGTTATCACAAAAAGTTGATAATTTTTACTTAAACTCTAACATTTACACTGATTCTATACTTTCCTGAGAACACTGAGAATAACTGCATTAAAAAGAGCATTATTATTCCTGAAAAAAGGAAGATCATCTCCAACTTATGAAACCTTACAAATACTTATTGCTATACATATCAAGAATAGTGATTAAGTTGTCATATACTGCACATGTATAAAATTCTCTGTGCCACGTCATTTGAAAATGAACAAAGCAAAGAACTCTTGCCAACAGACCACTTTGAAAGCCATGGCCCTAAAAGAGCAATGGCCCTTTTAATGGATGGTTCTTAGGTGCTTGTTCTTTTTTGGAGGATGAAAGAACCATTTCTATATGAGTCTGTAGGAAAGTTTTGAAAAAAGCATTTTCATGAGAGTGTAATTTCAAGGTTGTTAACAAACCCTTAAATCAAGTAAAGAACCAGTGGTAGGCTAGTGGTTAGGGTGTTGGCCCCAGGATCGGAAGGGTGTGGGTTCGAGTCCCAAACTAGTAAGTTGCCCTGGGGTACCCTTGAGCAAGGCACCGTCCCCACCCCAGTTGCCCCGGCGTTTGTTTGGTGGTGGTTTAGTGGTCGGATACTTGCCTACAGACCTATGGACCAGAAGGTCATAGGTTCAAGTCCCACCTCTAGCACTACCACAATTGGGTTCCTGAGCAAGACCCTTAACCCTGAGTTGCTCCAGGGGGACTGTCCCTGTTCTATAAGAAATGTAAGGCACACAAGAAATGTAAGGCACTCAAGTAACTAAAGTGGTATCACACAAAGATGCAATTATCAGTTAGTTTTTAAAATTTTGTTTGGGACATCTCAGATTGTTGGAATGGCCTTGTGCAGAGAGCATATTTTGAAAGACAAAATTGAAGCCTAGCTAGAAAAAAAAAAAACGATCAATACTGAACTCCATCACTGTCCACTGCATACACACAATAAAGCCTCATTACTGCCTTCACACATCAAGAAATAAATCAAACACATTCCTGAGTGAATTATTCATGAGGGCCATGGAGAAAAATAAAAATCTCCCTAAGTGCTGCTGACATGGATTGAGCAAGCGCCTTTTATATTTAGAAGTCATTAAAACACCCGCCATTTTGTCAGACCTTCTTATGCCCTGAGATACCGTTAATTACAATGCACAGTCAGTGAGTTTACTATTATCACACTTTTAGGACAAATGTTCGCTTGGCACTGGGTTTGGTTTTTACAGTGTTGAGATGGGCAATAAAGACAGCCTGGGATAAATGTGTCATTTGGATCAGTTCATTTATTTCTACCTTAATTCATATGATTATGTGACATAGCAGGTCGTGTTTTTGTAAATGCATGATAGATAAAGTTAATGTATTTCTGTCCTCAGCTGCCACCTTTATTCATCTTTTTGACTTTCATGCGGCCCTCTAATAGCCTTTATCTTGCTAAATGAATGACTGGGACTTCAGCGAAGCGGAATAGATATGGAACATCCACACTGAGCTCAGTTACAAGGGACAAGTTGGGCAGAATTGCATACATATTTCTTATGTTATTAACCCATTCTATAGTCATCATTCTTTCTCAGGCTGTGAGTTTTACTGAGATTAAGAGTGCAAAAGGCAGTGGTATTATTGAGGCAAACACATAAATAGGGTGAGGATAGATTTTCACTGGCATCAAAGACTGAGATCTGTCAAGTGGTAGCCTCTGTCCTTTTGCTCTTTTGCTCTCTCTTTCCATCTCTCTCTCTCTCTCTCTCTCTGTCAAACTCCAGTGAAGAGGTAGATAGAAGAGAGGGTAAAAAAGTACAATAACTTAGAACACTTGACATCCTCACATTTCAGCTAAGTCTGCATCTCTGTGAGTGTCTAAGGCTTGCATAGAGGTAAGAATGTCTTCATACCATTTATTTCAGTGGCCTTGATTGTACTGTATAGACTCTAGACCTTGCAGAATAATACAATATGTAAATGTGAAAGTGAAAGTGACTATTCTTGTCATTGTGAGTACACACAGCATAGCATGCAGTGAACCACAATGAAATTGGATCTCTGCATTTAACCCATGCACAAACACACACCGTGTAGCAGGAGGCAGCTATGAAAGCACCCGGGGAGCAGTGATGGGGACGGTACCTTGTTCAAGGGTACCTCAGGGCAGCCTACTGGTAAGGGGTTTGAACCCACAATCTTGCGATTCTGTGGCCAACTTCCTTACCTCTAGGCCACTGCTGTAAAAAATGTGTTTTATAAAATGTTTGGAATGTTGTTAGGCTTGAAAGCAGCAAACATTTGGAATTAATGTTATGAATTTATGCCATATCTGAATATTTCCTCTCATGCCAAATCTCAATCCTAAATGTCCGTGTATTTTTTTCATTGTTTAATACTTGACGATCGATCAGTCTGATTTAAACCTTTTTCTCCAGCCTTTCTTCAATCCAGCTTAGCCAGAATTGAGACTGGTGTCATAGCAGACAGTCCAAGGGCTTCTCAATCATACTCCTTCACAGCGTTGTGCTGTGTTCAGTCAAATGGAACTTCTGGTTGGGTCAATAGCTATGCTGAGCTGACATACTGGCACTAAGCCCAGGTAACAAAATAACAGCTTCTGGACTTTTGCTTCATGCACTGTGAGGCATATCCATAGCTAGCTCCAGTTTAATCTCAATTATCAGGGGTCTATAAGCAGCGTTCTCTTTCAGGCTGGGGGTTATTACAGGCACAGTCAATCAAGCGAGACTACGTGAACAGTTCAGAATGTGTGAGCTACAGCAGGAATTAGCAATGGTATATTAAATGAACGAGTATGTGCTGTGAGGTTAGGAATTCAAAGAGTTCTTCTCGGATGAATTATATTAAATATTACGTGGCAAAAGCAGGGAACTCAAAGCACAAAGCTTCTGCTCATGCCGAATTTGAGTCTACAAATTAAAAACAAGAGGAATTTTTTTGAGAACTATGGGGAAAAGCTTGTGTAATCATCACGATGCTTTATTTTTACGTCTCCCCAAAGGGACTTGAGGTTTTACGTCACTCTTACATATAAGGGTGCCAGAAGCACCACTTTTGGTTCCCCAAAGAACCTTTCAGTGGCTAATTATTAGAACCATTGTTATATTTTAGATGAATGTGAAAAACTCTTTAAAGAACCTTTGTATCACTTATATGTACTTCTTAGAAACTGCTCTTTCATTTATTCAGTTTTCATTCATGTCCCATGTTCATTTAAAATGGATCTAAAATGGATCTAATGAGGATAGACAGAGGATTACCCACTCGCAAAAGAGTGGAGAGTCAAGGGAAAATAATGAAAAAACAGTGACGAGAAGAGAATGAGACTTCTAACAACCTTGCCTGAACTGGTAGACCACCAAAAATATCTCGTCAGGTAAATATCACTTTCATCTTTGAAAGAAGCTTCACTCTGGCTCAAGACCTGGAAAAAACCCTCAGGTGTTGCTGTCCATCCTTCAGCTATGAGGAGACACCTTTACATTGTGGTTCTGACAGAAGAAGATGTCAAGAAGCTGTTACTGAGAAAAGGGAATGCACAAAGAGGAGCATTAGCATTACGACAGCAAAAGTGAACATCTGACATATTGAGGAAGGTTTTATGGATTCATGAGTCTAAAACAGAAAGTGCAGTTCTATTCCTGTTCACCAAACTTCGATGAGTTTTTTTCTTGATACATATTTTATATTTAAAATTTTTATTTTGAAGGTTGACAGGTTTGGACTAATATATATATATATATACACTCTACCAAAGCCATTTCCCTCAGAAAAGCAAATTGTATGTATATTTCATTCTCTTTGCACTGAACAAAAGCAAATACGTTAACAGAGCTTCTAGATTAGTTCAAATTGGGTTATGCAAAGCTAACATATCACTATAAGATCAGTAGATACTTTCTCCAAACACACCTTGTGTAATTATTGCCCTGTTCTGTAAATACATACTCAGACATGCTGCTCTGTAAACACATATTCTTCTTTCTCTCATAAATGCATTGGAACAAATCTCTGACAGGAAAGACAGTGCTCTATGAGACCCGAGGACATCCTTTCCTGATTGGTTACAACTGCATCGCTGTTCATTTGCTTATGTTCCAGTCGTTTGCTGCTTGCCACTGAGTGTCCCTGCCTCTCATTTAATATGAATGACTTCTTGTTTTTTGTTGCCGGAAGGGAAGGACTGAACTTTGGAGGTGCTTACCAGAATCATGAAAAAAACATCCCTTCAGAGCCTGAAGAAAAAAAACTGAAGGCAAGACTGTAATAAAAGCAAAGGGGGCATTTCGCTAAAACACGAGTCACTTGAAATGCATGGCGTGGAAGAATATTTAGAGATGACAGTTCTGAACATTTTAAAATGAATGAAAGATAAAGTCTCACAGGGTTGCTTGTTTTTGTTTATTTTTTGACTGTTATATCTTCTTGATGTGTGCTTGATTATGTGCCTCAGTGTGTGACTGTGGCCATGACAGAATAATGAATATCATTGGTTCCCTTTCAGCTAATGTGTCAAGAACAAGAGCTCTTAGTGAGCAGGGGGAATTTCAGGGATTTGATGTCAATAATAAGTGTATTGTTGTCTTTCACCACATTGTAGCTCTTCCTGGCAAGTTCTAAAAAAAATTCAAATGGAAAAACAATTGGATGATGTCAAGCATAACATGCTGCCGTAAATTAGACCAGAAACATTTTCCTGCGTCAATGGCTGTAGCTGTAAAAATGCATGCTTATTGAGCTTATATTTATAATCATAAATAAACCACAGCAAACCTAATATTTCATTGCAAAAACAGTAACATCCAAGATATTGCCAAACGATTGTTCCAGTGAAGGGCAACTCTGCATGCCCCTCAAGCATAACTCCTTTCTCTCTGAGATATGTGGCTATATTTGAATACCATTGACACACAATTGTGGGTGAATAAACTGTTGAAATATATTGAAATGCATACTTAGCTTACAGACTTATGTGCATGGCCACATTGCCCTTTGGCATGCTTTTGTCTTTCCCACTGCCAGTTTGCCATTCGCTGTAAGTGCAGGGACCCCTGGCAGCAATCGGGGTATGGCATAATGTGTGTCTTGCCTTTCCACAGGAAGACTGATGCAGTGGCAGATGTGCTCTCTCATTTACAAGGTGTCGCATCCAGGTGTGAGCTGCGTGTGCACATGCTGCATGTAAACAGTGTAAGGATTATGGGTGAAGACAGGGGGAGACAAAGAGAAGTCCACAACTTCAGTGCCCTTATCCAGCCTCATTTTTACACTTGCCACTTCACACAGGTGGTCTTTCTCTGCAGGCCCATCTAATACTGTAAACAGCTTGAGAAAGTGGAAATTAAAAATGCCACACATTTGCTAGAGCGTGGGAGAAAGGGTTTCTCTGCAGGGCAGCATGCTGATGGGCTCTGACTGTGGATGCAGTGACATTTGCAGTGACCCTCAGAAAGCAATCTGAAAGTATAATCCAATGATGTGGAATACAATTGGTTCTATTCCATGCAAATAGCAGTGAAACATATGAGTGACAAGCGCCATGGCGTAATGACAATTCAGGACATGGTGGGACACGTCCCCTGTTGATGATATCCACTGGAGTGAAATGACGCCATTACATTTGCATTTTGCATATACTGCCAGCAGAGACATCAAGGATTTTGAAAATTCATGCTAGCTTTGATGTACCTGTGATAAACCCTTAAAATGCTGGATTACTACCATAAATGATTCAGTAAGTACTATAAATTATGCAGATGCTACTTTGAAACGAATGTATAAGTAAGGAATAGTAGTGTGAAAACACATTTAGGCCTATAAAAATTATGCAGTTTATTCAGATTATGTGAAAATGATCTTGTATCTTCTATCTATCTATCTATCTATCTATCTATCTATCTATCTATCTATCTATCTATCTATATTTCTTTCTAATTTAGTCCCTGTAATGTAATGCAGCCCATTCTAGAAGGTAAAGCCTAATGCCTGAAGTCCTACAACATCTTTACAAAGTGCCACTAACAAAATCCCACTGAAGAACTCTGTGGACTTGGAGGAGACTGCCCGCTCTGTTAGCCAAGTTAACAGACACCCTTATTGTCACCCACCACTCATGATGGAAGATGGGGAAGGAGTCCAATTATCCTCTTATGTGCTCCTTGCCATGTATAACTAATGTTTCCCCAGGGACTGAATTCACGATCTCCTGACAAATGATTGTGCCACTTGAAGCCCCCATTTTAACCATTTGTGAAAAAGTCATTGTTTTAAACTTTTAATGTTAATGTAACCATTCTTCAAGAGGACTTATTTTATTATTATTCATATGACCACATGATGCTGCAGCATGTTATTACACATGGGCTTTTGCTTGGCATGCAGTCTTGCTTGTACATGTAGTGTTTACATGTAAACACAGACACTAGGCCTTCTGTGCTGTAATGTTAGGATTTTTATGTTATGCCTACTGAATTTGCATGCCTTCACTTATAGGCAGATTATGTTTGCAAATATATGAACTTTAATATTCCCACCATGTTCAAGTAGATAGAATGTGAGTAAAGCTGTGTGAATAGTCACATCTGGCATGCTTTTACACCTGTTGCGGTAAAAGCAAGAAAAGATGAGAGAGGGAGGGGTAGAGAGACAAACAGGATTCTTGACTTCCAGGTAAAAAGATGAATCTGAGGGATTACTTGACACCCTGAGGTGCGTGGAGCAGTGCTTTTAGCTGCATACCAATGGCTCTAAAACCCGAACCTCCTGCCAGACTGTGACAGTTGACTCCAATTGAGCAGACAAATAAGTGGCATGTGTGAATAAGTCACTTAATCTGTTTCTCCACATCCATCCTCACCAGCTGAAAAACTTTCTTCAACATTTCTGTCCTTAAACACTGCTTAAAGCCTTCTCTTTTGACCTTTGCACTTGAGACCCCCCACCCCATACAAAGATGTTTTGCTCTGCACATCCCTGAGGAGCGGCTGAGACAAAATCTAACGGCAAGCTCCAAAGCATGCTGTCTTCCCCTGTGCCTTTGAATGTTATCCTTTCTGCTTCCTCCTGCTCCATCGGAGCTCTCATCAGATTGTCTTTAGCCTCTCATCTTCAAAGTCACATCTCACTCATTCAGAGCACAAACATGGAGCCTGGCTCTGGCAGCTTCAGAGCTCTGTGAAACCAATGCTAAATGAGTGATTATGTTTCAGTTGTGAAATTGCAGCAGATAGGAGCTGTGTTTTGTATACTCATGCTTCAGTGTCATAGACTTAACCATGTGTAATTTGAAGCCACATGATGTAATGTGTTCCCACAAAATGCGTACAATCAGCCATGCTGGATTTAACATGTTTCTAGTTATCATTGTCTGATAAATCAAATCTAGGGCCTGATGCTGAGTCTCTGTGTCACTTATAAAGAGTGATGTGACAAATAAGAAGCCCTGCTATGCAATTCATCACGCTGGAAGTCAATGATAAACAGTAATAGAAAAGAAAATCCTACTGTCATGCTGACTGGAAGAAAGCCATTTGTCATAAATGATGTGAAGCAACAGATTTAACCTGATCTTCTCCCATCGCAGGAGGTGTAGTGTCTTGTGCAATTCAGTGCAATGACACAATGCATTTGTAACCAAAATCAAAAGTTTTCTAATTCCTGGTGTTTGAGATAGGTCATGCTACTCTAGGGTTTTTGGGGTGCTGTAATATGCTAAATGATTCCTAATGAACTTTCACATCTGCCGTAACATTTTTTCAATGAAGCAGTCAAGGTGTGAGGTACAGGGGACTCCTGGGGTGACTGGACCACTGTAGTAAATTGGTTTATGCAATTATCCTGCACCTGTTGTATGCTCTGTGGTAAAAAGCCATTTTAATGTTTTAAATGCCCCATATCATGACAGCCTATGGGAAAGAGCTTAACATTTAAGGATATTAGCTTAGAATTTATAAGAATGCATGACAGAATGCATGCACCTGTGAAAGTTCCCAAACATATACTCAATGTTCAGGACATATATGGAAACTGTAGCATAAAAAAGAGCCCATTTTGAATTCAGTTATTTGCTCTGATATTAAATGAATTAGCTCATTTACATTTGTATTCATTTATTCAGACTAGGTGTCATTAGGTGTGGTGGGATAAACATGTATCCATGGATGTATCCAGTTTGCTTAATTTGCTTAGGATTTTTACATGGCACTGTATATCAGTATATTAATATTAAAGGTCCAGTAACAGCACATTTAAAAAATTAAATAAAGGGTTGAAAACTGTCATATAAAGATTAATTATAACCATTTTTGGCAATGAAAATTGTAGAAACATTATAAGTGGGCCTCAGGGAGAGATTAACTACACGAGCTTTGCAATTGAATTAAAATTAAATAAAGTTCTCTTGTTATAGAAACAAATTCACCAAGCTTGTCACCAAACTTGTCTCAAGTTTAAAATCAGCTTATCTAAAGTGATAATATTCCATACAATCAAGTCTTCAACTTACACTGACGCACACAGGAGCTCTTGACCACTGCACACTGGATTGTTTTTGTGCCTCTGACTTTCTGTTTATGGGAGAAAATGAGCATCAGAGAGTAACGGTGGTACTTCAGAGGAGCTCATTGGCTGCCCACTAGTTGGCATATCATTTCCTTGCTTGTGTGTGGGATTCTTGTTGGTGGTTTATCCACTTTCCCCGAGTCAACACTCCACGTGACAGAAAGCAGACCATTGCCTCGGCAAGAGGACAAACCCCTGAAGTGATGGTGGCATGCTGTGCTTGGGTGCAGGCAGGGGCACTTTAGCATTTCCTCATCAGCTCTGCTTATGCCAGGGGAAGGGAGGTGTACAGGAAGCCCATGCTGAGCATAGCGCTCCCCTGTGGAGCTGGACTACACATCCTCCCACAGACAACCTCCTGCCAGCCTCCCCACTCTCTCCCTCCAGTGTATGATAAATGTAGGCTTTGAAGAAGTGCCATGGCCCAGACTCGCGCTCGTTTCGGCACCCCACAGGCTCCAAGCGAGAGAAGGCTAGTGACCGGGGGAGGTGCCTGGCACCATTCTGCTGGAGGAAAAAAGATGGATGTTAGACCACTGGGTGCAAGAAAGGTGTTGGCAGGTGTTCTTGGGTAACAAAAGGTTAGACTCATTCTGAGCTGGTGATGACTCATGCATAGCACTGACCATGAAAGCCGCACGCATGCATTCATATGAAGATATAAAGCTGATTTAATCCATATTTGTTAAAATTGTGCCCAAAAACAATCAATCTAGATCTCTCTGACAGCTTCTAATTTGGAGGCAATATGCATTTGCCCTATAACTCTATTAGAAACAGCACTGTAACAACACAGAAAATGAAGAGTGTTCCAGCTTAAGCTTCTTGAGCAAGCAGCTCCATCTTTGCCAGAGCAAAAGGTATTGATATATGTCAAGGAAATCAAGAGAATCAACTGCATGGCTCAAGCCACAAAAGTGTGCTCTAATGCTACAATCAGATCGAAAAACGCAAGTCAGTCTGACAGAATCACAGAAGGAAATTTAATTGAATGCCTTTGAGGTAATTTGCTCCTCTCAAAGATTCCACAGTGAAAGATATTGGCTGCCTGGCACCGTGCCGTAGCTCCTGAAGCCTTGCTTTATAACTCACTGGGAACACAGCCACAGCGGCCGATCCCCATTTAATCTTAGGTCGCCTGTGTGAGCTGCAACAAGTATGTTAATTCCTTCCAAATCTGTTTAGTTTGGATGCATCTAACATGCAGTCATTACACTGACATGCAGTTTCAATATCTGATCAATATATACTTTGAAATCTAAGCTTCTGTTTGATTGTGTTTCTGTGGGAATTTAAGGGGTGATTGTGGATAATGGGGTAGTTTTCACTGGTTTCTTCAAGTCAGTTTTCTTAATTTATTTGAAAAGCTTGTTTGATGAAAGGCACTCATACAGATGCTTGACAACAATTTGCTTTTTGAAATCAAAGACAAACTGTCCAATTTTGCAGTTTATCTTTATACCCTGTAATATTTTGACTCCCTGACTGAAAATTGTAATAAGTGGAGGTGAGATCTGTAGTTTGAAGCTTAATGTTTCTTTTCAGCCTAAAAGTACATACATAAAAGTGATTATCTCATTGCAATGGCACATGTGAAGAGGGAGGATTTAAATGCGAGCATGTAAGCTGACACATCACAATGTTGATGTTTTGGAAGCAGGAAAAATAATGGAAGTGTAAGAATAAGGCTAGAGCCCTGGCTCATCTCCAAAAGATCTTGTGGGGTATTCCCAGTATGCAGTGCTTAGTATCTGCAATAGCTGTCCAAGCAAGAACATCAGGTGAACCAGCCAAATACCACAGCACACCTTTAGAGATCTTCTGAAAGTCAGAGCTGTTAGAGTCAAGAGGAGGGCCTACTCAATATGGCGCTTGTGTTGTAAATGCCATGCTTGCTAAGTGTATAATTAACACATTTTTGCTATGTCACAGACTATATTCTCCAGTATAGCAACGGCCAAGCCACACCAAGCCCAGCCAAAAAGTGGACAACAAGCCAGCCATGCCTGATTGCTAGTTTGTGATTGCATGGTTTCTCGCTAGTCAGCCTGCTTGGACTGTTGGCCTTGATTTGTGCTTGCTTGTTTCACTGATGAAGAGATGTTGTTCTGCCTCTGTGCCGGAGCTCAGGTGTTCCTTTGGCATTACTGATGGGAAATATTCTTCTCCATGAAGGATCGAAACAGCCAAAGCCTTTCTCTTAACCTGCACTCTTTCAATTGATTTACATTTTGGAAATGAAGCATTCCGTACAGAGGCTTGCTTTCATGGCCGCTTGTTCAAAGAGCTCTCGGAGCTCAGTGGAGCTGATGTGATTTCCCAGCTCTCTGATCTCTGTTGTCAATTGCATTAGAAGGAAAGGTCAGCAGATCAATCTGATTTCTGCCAAGCGTTTTGAGGATGGACAGTAAAAGATTGGCTTTATTCCTGGAGAGGCTCAAATGTATTTCAAATTCATATCAGCACTGTTATTATGAACTTTAGGTGGGAAATTAGCTTTTTTTCACATCAGGATTCTGATTATATTCATTTTGTAAAAATCTGAGTTTTTTGGTTTTCTGGTTCAACATAGATGTCCCTTCTGAATTCTAAACGTTAAGTTGCTCAAACCAAACGCCTAATATAAAAAACTCAACTGTTTTTTAGGCTTGATGTTATGTCCAGAGGAGACAAAGTGCTGCCAGTTCAGCAAACAAACGTTTGCGAGGAAATAAATACATGCTCAAAAGTATACAAGTTTGAAAATAAAGGACCTGCACAGTCATACAAAGGGAGAACACTTCACGGAAACCCTCACAGAATGCAACACCTCACAGAAAGGACCCAAGCTGCCTTGAATCGGAATGAAACCCAGAATCTTCTCAAACACTGCAGCACCATATATACAGGTGATGTTGGTGCACAGGTTACAATACTGTGCAAAAGTTTTAGGCAGGTGTGGAAAAAGGGCTGTAAACAAAGAACGCTTTCAGAAATGGAAGTGTTAATCATTTATTTTCATCAATCAACAAAATGCAGTGAAGGAACAAAAGAGAAATCTAAATCAAATCAATATTTGGTGTGACCACCCTTTGCCTTTAAAACAGCATCAATTCTTCTAGGTACACTTGCACACAGTTTCTGAAGGAACTTGGCTGGTAGGTTGTTCCAAACATCTTGGAGAACTAACCACAGATCTTCTGTGGATGTAGCTTCCTCACATCCTTCTGTCTCTTCATGTGATCCAGACACACTGGATGATGTTGAGATCAGGGCTCTGTGGGGGCCAGAAGAACTGATGCTGGTTTGAAGGTAAAAGGTAGTAACACCAAATATTGATCTGATTGAGATTTTTCTTTTGTTCGCTCACATTGCATTTTGTAAATTGATAAAAATAAACAATCATTATTTATATTTCTGAAAGCATTCTTTGTTTACAGCATTTTTTCCACACCTGCCTAAAACTTTTGCACAGTACTGTATATCCACATATGAAAATGCTACAGATATTAAAAAATAAAATAATATAACACATCATATACAGCAAGAAAGATGTGAGTTCCAAAAACAAGAGCTGCTAATTTGGCTTGGAGAGCCAAATTGTAATTAATTTGTGTGCAGCTTTGTCCTGGATTGCTTTGTGTAGCAGTCACTGCAGCTGCGCAACATTTCCATGAACGTATCACAGTGTAAGGCCAGGTTTAGGTTCATGTGAGAGTTACCAAGACAATGAAATGTTAACAATTTACAATGGTTTAATTGGAGAATTGTGTTAGAATTTGTCTCATTGTTTGGTTTAAGCCAGATGCTGCTGTATCAAAGTGACACATTTCATTCTAAGCCTTCAAAACATTAGCTAATATGTCATCCATGGAACAAATCACATGGCCAAGCATACAGCGTGGCAGTTGCTATAATTTTGGCCAAATGTTTAAATGTTGAAGGGTCTGTTGCGAGTGCGCCTGTTGTGATGTTTAGACTTTGTTTACCTCTTTTAAGTTTCAGTGAAAACAACCTCAAATACTGATGTAATGTACTAGAAGAAGAAGGTTCATGATACCTAAATATCTTTCAAATTTTCTACATTGTTGTGCTTTGGTATGTTTAGTCATACAGTGACAGGAACTAACCTGTACAGTCTTACACCCACACTCCCTATCAGCTGTGCTGCATTTGCTCATTATTTTTTTTTAAGACATTGCTGTCTGAGTAGGAGTGTTGTTCCCCGATAACAGAAAAACCTAAAATCCAAGACAGGTCCACGACTGATTCACTTTCATTACCTTTCATTACCCAGCAGAGAGTAAGCATAGCTGCTATTTTTGATTGTCTGTCCACCTCAATGCAGGCGTATACACAGACACACACACACACACACACACACACACACACACACACACACCTACACACACAGTCTAAGGGGTAAAGCAAAATGCAGTGCATTAAATTGTAATGGTAATGTAAGGTTGACCAAAGAGCAAATATTACATACTCTGGATTTCTTTAGCAGAGTACACCAGTGGAGTCTCAAGCCACTACTTCTAAATTTGTATCGGATTCCAGGAGCTTATCCAGTGGAGTTCAAGGCTCCAGGCTCCAGTGTCCTCAAAATGTAGAAGGTAGCAGCACTGATTATTGGCAAGAAGCTAAAGCGCCAAACCAGCAGAGAGTATTGTTTCAAGTATGAGTATCTATATATCTATAATACCTTGACTTTATCTATCTACCTGTCTGTCTGTTTGTCTGTCTGTCTGCCTGTCTAAATTTATGAAAATGAAAACATCCTGAGGGGAGGCTGGTTTAGAGCGGAACATATTGTAGATAATACCTGTCCTTCTGGAAACACTTCTAAGTACTTATAATCGCATGCTACTGGAACTTCTATGTTCCCCATAACCATGCTTTTAGTTCTTAATTACATAAATGGGCTTTTATGAGAAAACGTCATCATTTTAGAAGAATTGAAAAACATACTTAAACATTATTTTTTTTAAATCTTCGAATGTATATCTTAAAGACAAATAATAACAGATACTTGACCCACAGTTACCACAAGTTTAATTTAACATCACTCTTACTCTTGTGTATGTAGATCAAGTACATCAACATACTCATCACTTAAGGGACTGCTGGGACACACTTCCCTCTGAAATTCATCATTCCTGTCACAGTATCTGATGCTTCATTGTAAGAAAATGCATCATTCGGTTAAGAGTGAGTGCAGAGCAAAAAGCAAAGAGGGAGAGTTTTCCGGCAGCTTTCCGCAGCTTTATTGAACTGCCCTCTCCATCACTGTTCTTTACTGTTGTTTACTTTTCCATTAGCACACAAGTACCCTTTGTGCTGAAGGACAAAAAGTGTCTGGAAGCATCTATAAAACCTCCTGATGAAGTCATTCTTCGCATTCCTGACATGTTGTGTCCTTTAGCCCTTGAGCAATTTTCCAAAATAATTTGAAAAAAAAAATGCCAGTGAAAAGGAATCAGGCAATTTTAGATATAGCCAATCCTTAATTCTTCCCATTGTGTGTGTGTGGGTTTTTGTGCATGTGTGAAAGTAGTGGAAAGGGTACAATAGAAAGGAGTTCACATAGACCACTAGTTTAACATAGTTTAATTATGTTTAAAATACTCTGTAAAATCTAAAATGGTCAGTGTGGGATCGAAGTGTGAAATCGTATTTATATGGTTCACATTTTGGTTCCAGTCAAACCTGCAATAGAAGTATAGCACATAGAAGAAAGACACAACATGTGAATACTTGAGTATTCTTTTTTTTTAAATTTTTGAATCTTTTAACCTTTAAATCTTTAAATAATTGTAATAGAAGTACTCCTTACATTTGTACCTGCTATTTTTAAACCATCTTAAGAAAAATGTCCATAATTTCTATTTTGCATCATTGCTCGTCCTCAACACCAATTTCAGTAAAAAAGGACAGTATCTCTAAGAGAAGTCTTCGTGTCCCTCAGTGCAGATCATACATGACAGATGTAACAGACCTAACAAGACAAACCAAGTCTAACACTGGGGTGTTGTGGACAGGACATATACGCGTAGCCGGGAGTCTTGTTTTTAACTTTATTAACCATGACTAAACTCAGGAACCACTTGAACAAGGGACGTCAGATAAACCAACATGCAGAACTTAGACACCAGCGTCACCACAGAGCTAAGCCGTGTGAATGACCTACGCTCTGCTCTGACTCTTTGGGACTTATAAACCCTGCCGCAATGAAGCACACCTGTTCCCTCATGAGCCCCGGTGTGCTCAATCAGAGCAGAGCGCCACCTACTGTGACACCAAGGAAGAAAGGGAATCTCAGTGATGGTAAAACAAGACATTTAGTCGAGACAAGAATGAAAGTAAACCAACAAAGTTAATGTTCATTATTTTCAGTTGATTTTTTAAAATTTTTTTTATCAAATTTTAGCTTAAAATGGTTTAATAGTCGTTACATTTTAGGAATACGGCATGAGGTTTAGCTTACTTTGCGCAGAAACTGTTGGTTGAAAGATCCTTCAAAGATGAGGACTCATTTAGAGTTAGATGATTTGACTGGGACGTTCAAAGGCCTATCTACCAAAGGTTGTTAGTTTGGAGGATGTTCAAAGGGCTTTAGTTTTTCATGTTCTTTATTGTAAAAATGAAATCCAAAACACGTAGACCATGGCAGGTGTCATGGTTATGCTCGAGAGGCAAGGCACTCACACGCAGGTCTAACTGGGACACGTTTATTTCCAAAGTATGACACAAACACAACGTTGTAACTCACGGTGCAGACAAACAGTAAGGACGGTGAACGGAAAACACTGGGTCGGACTGGCAGGCTATTTGTGTGTGGTAGTTCAGGTGCGGGTGATCAGTGGTGATAATTACGAGTGCTCGTGAAAGCCCGGTCAGTACTCCGGGGACGGGGACCTCTCCCCTGGCCTGGGTAACGTGGTGGGCGTGACATCACCCCCCCCTCCAGAGGCGTCCTCCGGACGCCCCGTCCAGCGCGCTCCGGACCCTCGCCGTCCTGGCGGATGCTGTGGGGGTCTGCTGTGTCGAGGGGGTCGACCTCTCCGTTTGGGGGCAGGGCGGCTGGGGTGGTTACGGTGGTAGTCAAGCCGGAGTTGAGGGTCGAGTATGTCCCGGGCTTTGACCCAACTGCGTTCCTCCGGCCCGTAACCCTCCCAATCCACCAGGTATTGAAGCTCCCCTCGACGTCGTCGGGAGTCCAGGAGCGCGTGGACCTTATGGGCTTGACCTTGCGCGGTGACGATGACAGGAGGGGGTTCAGCCTCTCCCACCGGTGCAGCCAGGGGCCCCGGAACGTAGGGCCTGAGGAGGGAAACGTGGAAAACAGGGGTTATGTGCATGTGATCGGGTAGCTTGAGACGGTAAGTGACCGGATTGACTTGGGCCTCTACTCGGAAAGGCCCAATGAACCGGGGGCTGAGTTTCTTACTAGGCAGCCGTAGCTTGAGGTCCCGAGTGGAGAGCCACACCCTGTCTCCGGCTTGGAAGTCGGGGGCCCTCCGTCGACGCCTATCGGCTTGTTGGCGGAAGCGGCGCACTGCCCGTTCGATGTGTGTGTGGGCCTTCTCCCACACGCGCTCAGCCCCTTGGAACCAGGTGTCGATGCTCGGGACATCCGTAGGTGTGGTATCCCAGGGGCAGAGGGGTGGTTGAAACCCCAACACACATTCGAACGGGGTTATGCCTGTGGAGGAATGGCGCAAGGAGTTTTGTGCGTACTCTGCCCAGTAGAGGTACTCAGCCCAGTCGTGTTGCCGGTGGTGACAGTATGCCCGGAGGAACCTAGTCAGCTCTTGAATGGTTCGCTCGGCCTGACCATTGGTTTGGGGATGGTAACCCGAGGATAACGAGATACGACCTCTGTCGGATAAGATGTCCTCCGGGAAACCGTAATACCGGAACACGTACTGGAACAGAGCATCAGCGACCTGTCGAGCAGACGGAAGAGCAGCAAAGGGGATGAATCTACATCCTTTTGAAAATCGGTCCACCACCACTAAGATGCACGTGTGCCCCCCGGAACGTGGGAGATCCGTGACCAAATCGATGGCCACGTGAGTCCACGGACGGGTAGGCACCGGCAGGGGTAATAACTTACCGGCTGGCAACTCACGAGGTGACTTAGTTTGGGCACAGGTGGAACAGGAGCGGACCAGAACCCGAACATCGGCCCTTAAGGTGGGCCACCAGTATTTTCTGCTCAGCTGTTCCCCTGTGCGACGAATGCCAGGGTGCCCTGAGGCCGGAGAAGTGTGGACCCACTTTACTAACCGGATGCGGTGGCGTTCCGGCACGAAGATCCGATCAGGCGGGCACCCTGATGGGACGGAGGTGCCCTCAGCTTCCTGCCGGATGTCCCGTTCGATGTCCCATTGCACTGGGGCTGCCACTACCGTTGGGGTTAATATTGGTTCTGGCTGCGACACCCTCCCTGCTGGCTCGAAGTGGCGTGAGAGAGCGTCGGCCTTGTTATTCTTAGTACCAGGGTGGTAGGTCAGGGTGAACTCGAAACGGGTAAAAAACAGAGCCCATCGGGCCTGGCGGGGGTTGAGTCGTTTTGCCAGCCGGATATATTCGAGATTGCGGTGGTCGGTGAGGACCGTGAAGGGGTGCTTTGCGCCCTCCAGCCAGTGCCGCCACTCCTCCAGTGCGGCCTTTACCGCCAAGAGTTCCCTGTTGCCGATGTCGTAATTGACCTCCGCGGGGGTTAACCTACGGGAGAAGAAGGCACAGGGAAAAAGCCTCTCAGGTTGCCCGTGGTACTGCGACAGCACCGCCCCCAGACCCACCTCGGATGCATCGACCTCGACCACAAACGGCCTATCTGGGTCTGGCAGCCGTAGGATAGGCGCCGAAGTGAACTTCAATTTGAGGTCCAGAAAGGCCGCTCGTGCCTCGGGCGTCCAGCCGAGGCGGGAAGGTTTTCCCTTTAGCAGGGCGGTTAAAGGGGCTGTCGTGGCACTAAAGTTTTGAATAAACCGCCTATAGAAATTGGCGAACCCAAGAAAGCTTTGTAACTGTCTGATGGTTCGGGGCTCCGGCCAGCTGGTAACAGCCGTCACCTTTTGGTGTTCCATCTCAACTCCCTTTGGCCCGATTCGGTAGCCCAAAAAGGAAACCTCTGTGAGATGGAACTGGCACTTCTCCGCCTTGACGTACAACCCATGCTTGAGGAGGCGGGAAAGGACCTGGCGTACCTGGGTGACATGGGAGTCGTAGTTCTTGGAATAAATCAGGATGTCGTCCATGTAGGCGACTACAAACCGACCCAACATGTCCCTCAGGACGTCGTTGATAAACGACTGGAAGACGGAGGGGGCGTTTTTGAGGCCATACGGCATTACTCTGTACATATAATGACCTGTCGCCGTGCTAAAGGCCGTCTTCCACTCGTCGCCCTCCCGAATCCTCACCAGGTTGTAAGCACTGCGGAGATCCAATTTGGTAAAAATGGTGGCCCCTCGAAGTTGCTCGAGGGCTGACGGAACTAGTGGGAGAGGGTAGCGGAATTTAACTGTGACGGCATTCAGTCCCCGAAAATCGATGCAAGGCCGGAGTCCGCCGTCCTTCTTCTGCACGAAGAAAAACCCCGCGGAGGCTGGCGATGTGGACGGTACGATAAACCCCTGTCGAAGGGCCTCTGCAATATACTCCTCCATCGCTCTCGTCTCGGGCTCGGAGAGCGGATAGATGCGAGAGCGAGGAGGAGTGGCCCCTGGCTGGAGTTCAATCGCACAGTCCCATGGCCGGTGAGGAGGGAGTTGAGTGGACCTCTTTGCACTGAACACCTCACTCATTGAGCGGTATTCGACCGGGATAGACAATGGAATGTGAGCCAGTGGGCTCTCCACAGACGTGGAGAGGCACGGGAGTGAAGCGTTACAGTGCAAAGAGCACTCCGGGGACCAGGACCTGATTTCCCCTGTCCTCCAGTCTAGGACCGGGTTGTGGGACCTCAGCCACGGGATGCCCAGTACGATTCCGTGATCTGAAAGCGGCAGTACGAACAGGGACAAGGTTTCAGTGTGCGTAGACAGCTGAACGGTGAGTGGACCGGTGACCTGTGACACCCCACCTGGGTTCAGCTGCCTCCCATCGGCTGCCCTCACGGACACGGTGTGTGATAGGGGATACAGAGGGACGTGCAGTTGGGTAGCTACCGTGGGGGAGATGAAGTTGCCAGCCGACCCAGAATCAATCAATGCTGAAACACACAAACAGACATCAGCACAGCGTACAGATACTTGAACAGAAAATTGATGAGCTAATGCAGGAAGCGGTTTAATTACTGTGCGTTTCTTGGCTGCCAGGGCGCAGTCCTTTCGCCCATGTCCTGGCTCGCCACAGTACAAGCAGAGCCCATTGTGGATGCGGCGTTCCCTCTCTGCCCCAGAGAGGTGAATCCGGTCCAGATCCATGGGCTCAGGGGGACTGCGGTCGTTGCGTGGACTGACGGCCGTGAACCCGGGGGGCGCTGCTGCGCGGCTTGGGCTTGGCTCCCACGTGGGCCCGGTGCTTCGGCGTTTATGCTGGTCGAGCCGAATCGCCAGGGTGAAGAGTTCATTCAGGCTTAATCCCTCGTCTCGGCAGGCGAGTTCTCGCTGAATGTCCGCGTGAAGGCCGGCCCGAAACACCGCCATTAAAGCAGGGTCGCTCCAACCGCTGCCAGTCGCGGTAATGCGGAAGTCAAGGGCATATTCCGCGACGGAGCCGGTTCCCTGCTTCATGCGCAGCAAGCGATCCCCCTGGGACTGACCGTGAGCGGGGTGATCGAAAACCGCCCGAAAAGCGGACGAAAAGCGATCGTATGTGCTCACGGTCTCGCCACCGCTTGCCCAGACCGCCGTTCCCCACTCAGCTGCGCGACCGGTAAGCCTTCCAATCACTGCTTTTATCTTCTCTACCTCCGTTAACCAGGGAAATTGTCCAAAGTACATGTCAAACGTAACCAAAAACGCTGCACACGCACCTGGGTCGCCCGCGTAGCGTTCTGGTAAAGCGATGTGGCTTACCGGCGGGGCGGACGGTTGGGCGAAAGGCGGAGGCGGAAAGGCCACGGCGGCTGCCCGGTGTCCTCGGTCCGAGATGGTTAGCCGCTCCAGTTGGTGTTGGATGTCGTCCAACCTGGAAGTCACTCGCCCAAGGATCCCCTCGTGATCTCGGATCCGCTGCCGAAGCTCCATGTCCGCCATTTCGTCCGGAAAAATTCCACCCGTTGCGCCTTGCTGCTCGAAGGTCCGTTCATCTGTCATGGTTATGCTCGAGAGGCAAGGCACTCACACGCAGGTCTAACTGGGACACGTTTATTTCCAAAGTATGACACAAACACAACGTTGTAACTCACGGTGCAGACAAACAGTAAGGACGGTGAACGGACAACACTGGGTCGGACTGGCAGGCTATTTGTGTGTGGTAGTTCAGGTGCGGGTGATCAGTGGTGATAATTACGAGTGCTCGTGAAAGCCCGGTCAGTACTCCGGGGACGGGGACCTCTCCCCTGGCCTGGGTAACGTGGTGGGCGTGACAGCAGGACGATGTTATACTGAAAAGACAGTGTGCAATGTTTTTGACTGGTGATTGGCTGTATTAGAAACTGTGTAGATAAGGAAATATAATTCACCAGTGGTTTCTTGTGTGGTCCAACTGTATTAGTATTTGGCCCAGAGTAGACACTACACATTACAAGCAACAGGTTATTATGGATTTGGAGATACACTTTGCTTTTCTTCAAGCGGCATTGACATCAGAGAGATTCATGCAACAGAAGGATGCATTCTGCCAGTCTGTCGGACTGCAAACAAGCAGTACGTCCAACAAAATGTGTTACATTATAAGTCAAGTAAATCTCTTTGTTCATGCTTTATACTGTAACTTTAGCAAACACACATACTAGTAAGTTTGTTATTTCCTCTGTCGGCTCCATGAGTCCCCTATGGCAGCAGACATTTCTCTAGACTGACTCACCTGTCAAAAATTGATTCAAAATTAATTTTCAAATCCAAGCCAAACAATAAAAAAAACAAGTAACAGATAATTATGCATGACAAAAAAAAAATGACATACATTGTGAAATGAGAAAAAAAGCATGATCATGGAATAATCAACTTAACCTGCTGTGAAAGGCCATGACTATAGTGCACATTATAAACTTGTGATTCTCGCAAATATATAAATACACAATCAATGATTCATTTCTCTGAAATATCATTTCAGAGATCTGCAGAAATGGGCAGGGTATTCTGTCCTCCCACAGGATGGGGCAATGCCTAGTGTAGAATCTGCAGCATGGTATAAGAAGATGATGGCTAGAGGCAGGATAGGCTATGTGCACACATAGACATCTCTCCACTTTACCTGCCTGTGCTTAGAAAGTCCGAATTGGAGGAAATTGGCTGTTGAGGCCTTTACCTTTATCAAGGTCATCCCTCTAACTTGTTTGAGGAGCAAATCCAAGTTGACATGCACACATTTTTGGAGAGGTGCACTGATCAGAACATCTGGTTTTTATGGATTTGACTTTACCTCACATTTTGTTATGTGCTAGAAAGAGACATTTTGCCTTGAAGCCTAGTCAAAGGGCCAGCTCAGGGATTTGATGAAACCAGGTTCTCTACAAAGAAATGCACTCCGCCTTACTTCTGCGGCTGCACCACTTTTCAGATTTGCATGCACGGTGTGGGTGTGATATTAAATATTCACAAGATCACTTGCTATAACACTGGATCACTAGCAAGACCCAAGGCGAGATTTTACCAGAACGACCAATGTCTGATGAACAATGTGGACAGTGAGGAGCTCCGAATCTCTGCCAGGGGAAGATGAGAGGAGATTTGCAGAGAGGAGGTTTGAAGTGAAAATTTTACGTTTCAGCCAGGAGAGATTAACATCCAGTTCAATACTTGGAACTGATCAAACTATTATTGGAGCAAAGGTTGATCATTTGCATAATGTAATTCTGGAACTAAAATATGAAATGATTGGATTCAGGACATTAACATGCATTAATGTCATACCAGTGCTTTAAGCCCTTAGTTGATCAAGATTAAAATTCAAAGTACAATTTCAAGATTTGGAAGTATGAAGAGTGCAAAAGAAATATTGAAGAGACTCTCCTGGGGAATTAAAAAGCAATAGATAGTATAATAAATCATTTCCAGTTGATTTCCAATAATCTTCTAGCATTTTTCTTTTTTTTTGCTTTAGCGTAAGAAATTGTTTTTGTGAAGATTAGGAAGATTATTTTTGTGTTTAATCAAAATAACATGGATGTTAAGGAACAGAGCGGTCCTTTTTTGTAATTGTTATTATTTTAATCATTTATTATTTTAAGTGCAAAACAGTTTTGAGAAATGTACTAGGACTCTTTTTAATTATTCAAATATGGTTACACCTGGAGATTTTCATGGATGGTCTTGAAGCTGATTTTTTACATTCAGAATCTAGAAATAACCTAATTTTGAGGAAGGGCTTCTGTTCTTTTTTAGATTGTAATAGAAATACGTTTTTCTGTTATTGCATTATCCCTAATGTGGGCAAAGCCAGGTCTTCTTTAATGGTGCTATTTCAGTAAAATGTAAAAATGCAGTTTGTAGTATTTACATAGTGTATCAAAAAGAGATTAAACATTTTAAGGTTATTTTAGCAATGAAATGCTTTTAATGCTACTACTACTACAACTACTAATAATAATAATTATTATTTTGATTATTGTTATTGTGCATTTTTGCATCTTATTATACTGGATTTTTTTTTATCTTTTTATTTCCCTTCAACAGCACATACATAAACAAAAAAGATTTACTAAAACATATCCGTTATTTTATACAGCTAAATATTTCTACTATACATTTCTTGTGTGCATAAAATGAAGATGAGCAAACCGTCCACGTTCAGACATGTACTTAGAATGCACCATGACTCATCTATACTAGGTCAATAGCTTTAAAAATTCAAATTGGCACACATTGTGTGTGCAGTCACATGTGAATGAGTACAATTTAGCCTCCAGCCGGGTGCCTGTGAACGTGTGTATGTGCATGCATGTGCACCCTTCGTATTCAGCACCACAAGTTTCATGTTTCATCTCGGAAAAAATTCAGCCCACGTCAAGGTCAGAGTTGTGCATGAAGCAAAATATCATCGGTGCGCTCAGATGCCAGTCTAGCTGCCTAGGTATTTACTTATGCAAGCCTTCTCCTTGTGTATGCTAATCTAATTTGCTGCACTTGGATTGGTTCAATGTTTTCGCACAGTTCTGTCTCGCTCAGCCCGTCTATAACCACATGTTTATCATAGCAACCTTTGCATGTGCCAAGGATGCCTCAGTGGCATTAGCTTTTTTCAAGCAATTGCTCATATTCCCCATTCTTGGTTTTGAAGATGCCCTGTCCTGCATATTTTGGCACTTTGTCTAGTCTTGTAGACCAGCTCTAATCCAGTATAGGCTTGTTAATTGGTTAGACTGGGTGTACTGGCAGCATGGAAATAATAGACACAGCTAGGAGTCTCCAGGACCTGAGTTTGAACCTGTGTTATGGGATAAGGACTTAATTATGTGTGTGTGAGTGAACATTTCCAAGTTGCCAGTACAAAAGGTTCAAATGGCATTTCTCAACCTGTAATGACATGTTTGACAAATATAAACACACTCAAGGTCAAAATCAGTCTGTTGCTCGCAGCAGTAATTCCAAACAAGTTCTGAATATTCCCTGAAGTAAAATAGGCTCTCCTCTATATAGGGTTGTTCGTTATAGCCTAGTTTTTTCACCACACAGCCTTGTTAGCTTCCAACAACTGCAAAAGATCAAACTCATAAATAACAGCTCAGCTGGGACTGATGGAAAACAAAAAGCCAATTAAAATCACAGCCCCCCCACCTCCCTCCACTATCACCACCCACCAACTTAACCATCTCTGCACATTGCTTTTCTTGTATCTTCTATCTCTTCCTGCACAATTTTGTCCCCAGCTTGCATAACAAGAAAGTGTGTGTGTTTTAATGATCGGTGCCAAGGCAGCTCTGTGATTTTGCCTTTTTTAACCTTTCACTCCTGTTTTCTGTTCCTTTTTTCAAAGACCAATTGTGACACCGCAGTAAATTTTCCCGTGATTTAACTTCTCGCTAGGCGAGGAGCCGATGCATTATTCTGTTATGGGTTGATGTTGGGAATTGCCTGTGGTGGCCAACCAAGAGGGATATGAAATGTGGTCCACGCTGCACGATGTTCCCAAAATGGCCTAACATGCTGAGAGCGAGCGCCATACTGTCAGTGATATTAAGCCATGTCACCGCAGATCAACCCTGACGCCACGCTTGTATGTCACCACTGTTCCGGTTTGACTTCCAAAGCATATCCTCAGTCATGCTCTATGTTAGTCAGAATCGCATTTTAACCTGACACCGAGCTGAGCTTTCGCAGGAAAAGTGAGCGTGTCAGCCCCGCGCGGCTGACGCTCATTCATCCATAAGTGCTGTGGAGTTATCTGTGATTACCCCTCACTCCTCTGGACTTCTGCACCGAATCTCTGAGCCTGAAACCACAGCACTGAAATGGAAGCTGCACAATTGGCCCAAAAGCTGCTGGAAACTGAATACAAATTTCTCACACCATACATTCAATAAGTTTCTTATAATATTGTGTAAAAGTATATCAAAGTCTCCATGGCTGTAGGACGCATCAGTATCAGTATCAAGTATTATATGGAGACCAACCTAAAATTCCCATGAGGATCAGAATAAAGAGAATAAATAACTTTTTAGCATTTTATGTGCTGTTAGAATTGGTTGGAATTTGTATTATGAAGAGAATGCTAGGCATTTATTTATTTATTAAAGATGCAAAAATCAGACAATTAAAATGTTTTCTTAAAAACGGATGCTGACTAGTGCTTAAAAAACATCATAATTAAATATTTAAAGGCTTTATTTCTACATGTAAATTACAAATGAGGGGGTTTGAAAAGCCAAAATGCAGAGAGTGTTGCAGACAGAGCAGAAACAAATGGAGATATTGTACTGCAGAGGTTATAAAAGCATCCTCAACAATATTATCTACATCAGCATTACTCTACTGGCAAGAATCCTTATTCGGGCCATGAGAGGATCTGATTTATGGTAATACAGGCACCCGGGGCTGGCTAATCATGGCAATCTCCCCTTGCAGAAGCACTTGGGTTGAGCTGAAAGGACAAGCGTGATGCCTATGCTGAGGAGAAGAGACGGATGAAAATGTCCTGTCAAAGTTTCAGGGCTTACAAACCCAGCCGAGCGCTCGAAGAAAGAGAAGTTTGTAGTGCTGAGGTTTGCAGGTTAGCTCTCGAGAAGCTTCTGTGGAATAACAATGAAAGGCTCGGCTCCGTTTACCCAGGAAACTAGAAAGGACAACCATGGTACCTACAAATCAGTTCATGATAGTGTTTTCAACATACAATCAATAAATAAACATTAACAATTAAACGAGACTTTCATGTTTGTTCGTGGTAAAGCATCTAAATTAACAATATAAAATGATAATAATAGTTTTGTTTTTGGGGCAGCGGTGGCCTAGTGGTTAGGGCGTTGGCCCTATGATCGGAGGAGCGGGGGTTCGAACCCCTTCCCAATAGGTTGCCCTGAGGTACCCTTGAGCAAGGTGCCGTCCCCGTCCCGGTCCCGCTCCTCTCTGCGATGGGCTGGCGACCTGTCCAGGGTGCGTCCCCCATCTTCGCCCTGTGTGCGCTGGGTTGGACACCGGCACTCCCCCGCGACCCCGTTTGGGACAAGCGGCAGATAATGGATGGAGTTTTGTTTTTTTGCTTCTTTATTGATTTAGTTAACACTTTATTTCTGTTACCTGTTAGAAATGTTTTGGAACTGCTTGTTGTATTGTTAACATTTAACTAAACATACATTGAATTCAGCTAAATTATAATTGAAGATAAAATTAAAATCTGTAAACCTTTCATGGCAGATGGCACTCTGCTCTGACTGAGCACACCTGGACTCATCATGGCACAGGTGTGCTTCATTTGGGGTTGGCCATTTAAACCCCAAGGAGTCAGAGCAGGGCGTCAGTCATTGACATGGGTGATCTCCGTTGCAGCGTTGGTGGTTTAGTTCCTTGTCATGTTCAATGCTGTTAATAAAGTCCAGTCACAAATCCCTGGCTCAGCATTTACGTCCTACCCACACCACCCCAACGTTACAAAACCTAAACCTAATCCTAATCTTTCAAAATCAAGTCCTAATTCTAACCCTTAATCCTGCTGCTGTGCAACTGCAATATCCTAACACACACACACGCACCTACACACACACACACACACACCTACACACACACACACACACACACACACACACACATATACAGTACTGTGCAAAAGTTTTAGGCAGGTGTGAAAAAATGCTGTAAACAAAGAATGCTTTCAGAAATAGGGTTAGGGAATGCTTTCAGAAATAGGGTCAATTTACAAAATGCAAAGTGAGCGAACAAAAGAAAAATCTAAATCAAATCAATATTGTGGGTGGCGGTGGTCTAGTGGTATGGTACTTGCCTACGGACCTATGGCACAAGCGGTCCCAGGTTTGAATCCCACCTCTGGCACTACCACCAATGGTAGTTGCTCCAGGGGGACTGTCCCTGTAATTAGGACATGGAAGTCGCTCTGGATAAGAGTGTCTGCTAAATGCCGTAAATGTAAATGTTACTACTGTTTGCCTTCATACCAGCATCAGTTCTTCTGGCCCCCACAGAGCCCTGATCTCAACATCATCCAGTGTGTGGATTACATGAAGAGACAGAAGGATGTGAGGAAGCCTACATCCACAGAAGATCTGTGGTTAGTTTTCAAAGATGTTTGGAACAACCTTCCAGCTGAGTTTCTTCAAAAACTGTGTGCAAGTGTACCTAGAAGAATTGATGCTGTTTTGAAGGCAAAGTATTATGCCTTCAAAACAGCATCAATATGAATCAAATATTAATTTGATTTAGATTCTCTTTTGTTCGTTCACTGCATTTTGTTGATTGATTCCATTTTTGAAAGCATTCTTAGTTTATAGCATTTTTTCCACACCTGCCTAAAAATTTGCTCAGTATATATATAATACATATATATATATATATATATATATATCAGTGCAAAAAAATTGTATCTCTTTTGAAAGCTATGTCTCTAGCTTGCAGCAGATGGAGGCATATCAGGTTTAACATTCAGAATGATGTGTCCTTCAGCAACTTCAGAGTCATTCAATTGTCTCCACCATTCACCTTTGTCAATACATGTATTTGCTCTCCGGCTGGGCGGTGTGTACTTTAGCCGGCCCACTAATGACTACACTGTGTGGTCTTTACTTCACTTGGGGGTAGCTGCCATTCATTTTGGATCTTTTCCAAGTGAGCTTCCCCAGAATGTAAGCCAGGCAAATCTATTCTTCAGTTTACCTGGCAATCGGTTGATGAGACAAGTGAAAGAAGAGGGGATGGGGCTGAGATGAGGTTGAGATAGTAGAGATGTGGGAAGAGTGAACTGCAGAGCTTAAGTAGGCCAGGAAGGTGTTGCAGCAGAGAACACATGGGTTAACAAGATGCTGCAGTGTTTCTGCTCGCATTAGCTGTCTCATTTGTGTTCTCGTTTCTTGCTGTGCACCAAAGACCCTCTGGGCATAAGTTCAACTTGCAGCATAGACATGTTTGCACAGCGCACATGCAATACTAACAAACTTACATGCTCATGTATAATAAACGTCTTGGTCTCTCCCACATCTGGAGTTCATATTGAGGAAAAGCTCCAAACTGCATGCTGCAAATTCTCCCCATCTTCTCCTTCACTAGTGAGGCAAGGTTATCTTTCTTCCTCCCCAAGCTTGTCAACTCTTGTTAAGGGAAGCGTCAGACTTAATAGATGAAGCCAGATTAGTTCGCCTTCCTTCTTACTCACTCCACCATGTAATCATCTTACTGCCATCTTTACCTTGGAAAATGAAAGATAGATTGCTTGCTTTATTTTTACATTTTCCACTTTGTGTTTCATACACACAGCCTGACTCGCTCCATCCTCTCGGCCTGCTCTCTCCCACTAGAGCACAATACACAAGCGCACTCCGGCCAAAAAGTTCTGTAAGATGAGGCGAGGGATGGTGGAAACGAGTCCCTCAGGACAGCGGGGGGGCTTTTCTGATCTGAACTCTCCTCTTCCCTGGAGATCTCATTTGAGGTGAGAAGTTGAAGCTGAGTGAGTACTGACCGCCAGGGATTAGTGGAGCTGGGTCTGTGCAAAAAAAAAAAATATATATAGCCTTCGTACTCTCATTCATCCATTCTCCATATTCTCTCTTCAGCATGTCTGTCTTTTCATCAGCAGTTGCCTGATCATGTCTGAGGCATGATTCTGGGTATTTTAAGGATGCTGAGGTAGCGATAATAACTGTATGGTAACCAATGAAAGAGTACCATGTAGGTTAGGCTGGGAAAAGGATGAGTGCTCTAAATGGCTCAGGAGGTAAGCCCATGTGGCATGGAATTATAAAAGGTCTCACTAAAAGTTAATTAGTAAAATATTTATGAAAACCAAAGTCACAGAAAGATCTCAATGTATAGTCACTCCTTTTACTCCTATGCAAGGGTTTTCTGATCAAAGGAGTAGGAAGGTGAAGACTGACAGTATCACATTAGCATGGTCAGCCTCTTCTTGCATCTCAGCTCTAGTCTGAGTGCTAAAGCTCCCATTACCCGTGCCGCTGAAGCATGAGAGTGCAAGCACAGCCATAGCAGCATAGATATGCCAGCCGTGCAGAGGAGTAGAAATAAAAATCCCTGTCAGGATGAATTTGGAAGGAACAACTCAAGAGCTTGGGTCACTGCAGCAATACCAAAATCTCTGCTTACGCCTTGCTATTGCTCTTTCATTCATGCAGCTTATCTAGAGACCTAGGAGTTGCCAGCCAATCAACACACTCCACTAATCACTCTGGTGGCCTCAACCTTTGTGATTTCTCTGCAGATATGAGCGATGTTCAGTAATTGCTCTATGCTTAGTGCTTCTAATGCGCCTAGTGCGACTCAGAAACAAGCTAAACTAACAAAGGAGGACTCTGCACTGTAGGTTGTGTCTCTTGCGAACTCTGCACCATTTCTTTCATTATCCCCAAACATGAAACCACCATTGACGTTAGCAAATTGGTTTCATCTTGATTATCTCTTGTTGTCTCCATTTCCTGCTTGGCATTTAATTAGAATGTCATCAGATGGGAGTGTGGCTCTGGTGGGGATGCGCTGGTAACCCTGGATTTATCAGTGCTATTAATCACACTTTAATGCCATGAGGCAGAATCCACAGGAATGTTGTGCTTATTTATTGGACATGAGAGACTAGTTTCTCCAATCTGCGGTTAATTGATGACTCGTTAATCCAGTAGAGTCCAAGGTGAAAGTGTCTGCACTGAAAAGCTGGAATGACTACTTTTGACCCAAACGCACTGATCTCATTAAGTCCCCTTGATAAAGACTGTATGTGCTTGCTGCATAGAATTTGACCAGTTTCAATTAGAGCTTTACTTATTCAGCTCACACTGGATGATAAACCTGCGCTTTGGTCTGCTTTATGACTCCATGGCCGGTAGGGATTTTGCTTATCTTCGTACAGGTATGGCTTTATTTATGCAAATAGGCTCATTAAAATGTCATGGAGAATGTCAGCAGGAGAATGTCTGCTGCTGTTTGATTTGGCTTCACTGATTTGACTTTTTTTTTTCCCAATTTTTTTTATTTCATTCATTTATGTATGTATGTCTCTGTGGGTTACAGAATGTCAGATCTCTTTTAAATATTTCTTAAGTGTAAAAATAAAGCTCAAAACAGAGACATACTGTGGTGTGTGGATATATATCTGACAAAATTTTGCTGCCATGCACTGAAAACAGTAGCCTTACTATTGATAAGGACGCCTCACTTTTCTATTTAGCTTTCTTTTTTTTTTTGTAAGACTTTGAGCCTGTTTCTGCACCAATACATCCTGAGCTGTTCTGCATTGAACTAAACAAGAGAAAGTTTTGTGAGCTTAAGACACTAACATCAGGCTCGGGAGCCCAGAATGAGCACAGTTTTTCACTGATATAGACTAATGAACACACCATGTGTCTGCTTATTTCTCTAACAAACCCAGATATTTTACAAATCTGCTTCGTTTTTCACACGCCTCATCAATAATGCATGCTTATCTGAGCAACCTCATGAATCGATTCAATCGAAGCCTTAACAAATGAATAATGCACAGCTTGAGCAAATATAAATAATTGTAAAAGACATGCAGGATGCTTTAACGTTCACAAACAGATTTGTTTCAATATTACAAATCCACTTAATATAAATTATGTAATGATTTGATCGATCTATAATACCGGTCTCTAATAGAGACAAAAGCTTGCAGAAAGTAATGAGCGTTCCACTGTTATTCTTTTTTGTTGGAACGCAAAACATGCTTGAATATATATTATGCTATGCATGTTAAATTTTATTCTGCCAATCTTTCAAGTGAATTGCATTTAGATTGTGTTTGCTCTCCAGACCCTGTTTGATCTGCTATCAGAATGTGGGCATGCTCTGGATAGATGACCTTGAGATTCTGTTTCTGTCACAAAGTGCTTTATTGGAGCCACGCAGATGTTGAAAAACAGCAAAGTCTGTTTATAGTTTAATACCTGTGAATGAACCACAGGTAGCCAAAGGTAACTGGTTCACAGTAAAGTCATTCATATTAACTGCAGCACAGATCTTTTTTTTTCAGACAGCCTGTCTGATAGCTGAAAAGACTTTTACATCAATTTTTTTTTGTTTTTTACATGTAGATATGCTGGAGTATAGAACATGGTACCTTTTGTATTAGACCACCCTGTGGTCAGTGAGGAAACATATTTCTTGCTTTACACGTGTGTCCTGTCTGATTGTTTAAACACTCTGCAGCTTCTGACATCTTCTCTCAGGTGAAGTTCTGGATTTCACCTTTGAAAATTTGTTATTAAAAAGGGGAACCAAAATGAAGACCAGAGAGCTGTTTAAGGGGGAAAGCATATTATTTTGAACCTGAGAAAGGAGAGAAAATTCATTACAAGCATTTCACAAACATTTGATATAACCTTTGCAACTATGAAATGTTCTGACATCAAACTGTTCAGTTAAGGAAAACAACAGCAGCTAAAGACAATTAGTGAGAGCAGTAAAGAAAAACCCTTAAACAACAGTCAGTGACATCACGAACAACTTCCACAGGGCAATTGTGGAAATATCACAATCCACTGTTTAAAGAAGACTTTAAGAACAGAAATATAGAGATCATACCAGTAGATAAAACTACTGGTCGGCAAAAAAACAACATTGATGGAGACGAGCCACAGAGTATCTATGAAAAAAGCTTCATGGACTAATGAGAGAAATATTTATGTCTAATAAAGAGTTGGAAAAGCCAAAATGTAAAAGAAAGGATATGCCCATGAGTATTCTGTCTGCCAAATTACAGAGATATGCTTCCAAACTATTTAGGTGGAAATTTATTTTGCAGCAAGACGATGATATAAAACATTGCCAAAGTTACAAAGAATGTCATGGGGGAGAGTGGAGATTTTGGATTGGGCAAGATGATCACCAGATGGTCCACCAGCAACAGCCAAAAGATGCTGTGATAAACACCTGGGAAACCATAACATGAAAGTGACTATTATGGCCCATGTGAAACACGGCATAGCACACAGTGAACCACAACAGAATTCAACCTCTACTTTTCACCCATACAGCAGGTATTTAAAGCCTGGAGAGCAGTGATGGGTACAGTACCTTGCTCAAGAGTACCTCAGGGCAACCTACTGGTGTGGGATTTGAACCCATAATCATCCAATTCTGAAGCCAATGCCTAACCACTAGGTCACCACTGCCGAGGAAGACGCCAGCAATTTGGTAAAGTCAGTGGGTCACAGGCTTGATAAAGTTATATACTTCAAAAACTGGGTGGTCAGATACAAAAGGTGATATGTTCTGTGTAATTTAACACTTCTAGATATAAACATTAAGAAATAAAAGCTCTCATCTCAGATTCATCTTTTGATCTGTGTAACGATGGAGTGTTGTTGGCTGGACATCAATGCGTAGCCGAGAGCTTCGTACTTAACTTTAATAACAGAAGTGACGTGCACAGAAACCAAACATACACTGAACATAAACACATGCAAAAGCAAATACAAACACGCAATGACCGAAGCTCTTATGAAGCCACCTCCCAATGAGGTATACCTGTCACTCAAGTGAGCACCGGTGTGCACAATCAGAGCAGAGCGCCATCTACTGTCACAATCTGAAACATAAATATCTTTGTTGTGTTGCAAAGATAAAATACAATGGCCTTGCTTTTTCTAGTTCTTTTCCAAAAAAGGGCAGCGGTGGCCTAATGGTTAGGGTGTTGACCCCCGGATTGGAAGATTGTGGGTTTGATTCCCTCACCAGTAGGTTTCCCTGAGGTACTCTCAAGCAAGGTACTGGTTTTGTCATTGTTCCCATGGAGCTTTCAATAGCTGCTGAATGGGTGAAACGCAGAGGTTAAATTTCATCGTGTTGTGCTGCATGTCACAATGGTAAGCATAGTCACTTTCACTTTTAGAGGGCACTGTATATATTGAACTACTACTGTTATTGACAAGACAAGCTCTAAACACAGATCAACTTTTGTTATAATATTCATTCTTATGGTTTTTTGGTCATACTAAATGTTAGAAAAGGGAAGACTCTTCCTGTATAAATAATTATACTGCAGCTGTTCTGAAATTCTTTAGAGGCTAAATGTGCCATTATTGATGTTCTTTACTCTCTGAAATTTCTCCAACACTTGGCTTAAAAATGCAATGGATTCACTTGGAAAGGTTCAGTAAAACTTTTAAAGGAACAGATGGCATAGAAGGGTAGAGCTGCAGACTTCTGAAGCCTCTGGCCTCAAGTACTATTGGGGATTGTGTCAAGTTAGCATGGCTAAATGCTCGATAATGTCTCTTGAGCAATGCATTCATCCAAACTCTTCATTTACAGCAGTTTTTAGTTATTTTTTCATTTTACGAAGCCTTTTTTCCTTTTCTGACATTCCTTCATAAAGGCTATCTTTACTTCTGAAGGCGTTTTTTGGCCGTTTTTTAAGCTGCTCTTTTTTCACAGTGTACCTGTTTGCAGTAGGGTTTGTGAAATGCTTTGGAAATCTACATGCTCTAGTTGTTAGAAGGTGAGCTTAAAGTTCAATATCACTTTCTGTGATAGCTCTGCATCCTTTGGTGGACTCGCAAACAAAGTTTGAAACTTTTTCCCATAAAAAAAATAATAAAAAATTAATTAGGAGTTTGTTTGTGGTTTCCAACACATGTTGTGTGATATAAAACACTTATCAGTGATGGCTGACAAGCTAAATAAAAATGCAGAATTCTGCAGCAGCTTGCCAGCTTCCTCTGAGTGCTGGCTTCAGCATGTGCTAAATGGATCATATTTCACTCATTGGCAAGGAGATGCAGCAATATCAAAATGCTTATGTTGCTGCCATGAAATCCAGTTGAGCTTTTTTGCACACATTGTGTGATCAGCATTTAGTGGGTTCTAATCTCCTTTTAAAGGAGAGATTAACGCATAGTATCCGTCCCATTTTCCTGACTTTGTGGGGTATTGTGTAATAGTAAAGGGATGCACTTCAACATGCAGTGATCTGCCTTCTTTAACAAACGGCTCTGTCTTCACCCTTTTAAACACTCATACTTAGTGCAGGACAATGAGTTGCCCATACCAAGAGTATACCATGACATCTTTAGGTTTATTGTGACTTTCTTAAAGTGACTATTCTGTCGTTGTGAAACACAGTTAACCACAACTAAATGCAGTCTCTGCATTTAACCCACACACACCATGCAGCAGGGGGCAGCTATTTAAAGCATCCAGGGAGCTTTGAAGGAAATGGTACCTTGCTCAAGGGTACCTCGGGGCAACCTACTTGCCTGGGATTCGAATCGATGACCTTTCTGAGTCTAGTCCCTCACCACTAATCCACCACTGCCCCATATTGATGGATAATAATAATTGACTAATGTAATATGCAAGATACAGATTACTGAGTGCTTTGAAAAAACAGTTTATACATAAGTAAATGGTACACCGGTATCTGTGTGGTTGAAATGTACATTTCTGTAGAAGGTTAAGTTTAGCTTTAGCTTTAATTTTAAACTTGTCAAGGCACCAGATCTATTCTTAAAGTCTGGCAAGGCTCTTTCAACTGATTTATTGGGTGGTTCCACAAAATACAGTGCAGGTACATTTCTTTGCTCATCAAGATACAAACAGTGCAAATGTTCCCTTAATGGTACAACATGGCTCTTAGGATCTAGTTTTGTACCTTAAATTTGTATTAGGTGAAATGGGCAGGTCTTTATATAGATCAAGTCTATCCATAACCTAATTTTTTAAAGTAAAAGAGTAGAAAGCCTGCAGTTGGGACAGACTGTATGGAGTCAGTGCAACTTAAAAATATCACTGAAGTGGAATACAGTGGCTCTATGTTCTCCAACTAAAGGTAACGGAGGCATACCCCTTAGGGACTTCCCACCCCAGTGACACCCTCAGTACCTTTTTTTCTGAAATTGAAGAAGAGTTGTAGAAAGTACAAATCCATGCTAGCCAAAGGGCTTTCTGTGTGCTACTTTTTTATCACCATTTTAAAGATGCACAAGGCTTTCTTAATTATGCACAGCATTGTCATTTTATTGTTTTATTTTTTATTTTTTTGAGTAACACACAGGCTCATTTGTGATGATTCAAAGCAATTCTGGGTCATTTAAAGCCTAAGCTGTTAAGGTAATTAATGTTTTCTTTTTCAAGTTGTTAGTTTTTCAGACGAACAAAAATCTATGAATTTTTGGTAAAGTGCAACAGCATCATGTAATCATGTGGTTCATAAGGAATAGAAGATAAAGTAATTTTAAAAAGTAATTTGAGTAATGGTTTACAATGCTGTGTAGGGGTTTCTTTTATGTAATTTAAGAGAAGTGAGGCAGACAAAACAGTTAATTTAAGACTAAGACTGAATTAACTATCAGGACTAACTGGGCAGCGGTGGGCTAGGGAGTTGGCCCGGACCGGAAGATTGTGGGTTTGATTCCCTCACCAGTTGGTTTCACTGAGGTACCCTTGAGCAAGGTACCGCCCCCGTCACTGCTCCCCGGGCACTTTCAATAGCTGCCCCCTGCTGCACGTGTGTGTATGGGTGAAACGCAGAGGTTGAATTTCGTTGTGTTGTGCTGTGCCGCGTTTCACAATGACAAGGGTAGTCACTTTCACTTTAACTACCCCAAATGAAATATCTTATGATACCATCATGTTGTAATAAATAAGGACGTATGGAGACTAAAATGAAAAATTTGTTTTTTTATATTTTAAATGTATGCTAGCAACCAAACCTAAAAGACAACTCTGGATAACATTATGTTTACTTAACGTGGGATATAACGACCTTATATAAGGTTTATAGAAAGTTTAATAAAACTGAGCATATTCATCATTGTAAAGCACACCACAGCACACAACATCTCAACATACACAACATACATTTCACACACACACACATACCTGCAGCAGGAGCAAACTATTGAACGCACTCCGGTAGCAGTGACAGGGATGGTACCTTGCTCACGGGGACCTCAGGGCAACCTACCAGTCTGGGAATCGAGCCTACGAGCTTCCGGTCCTGGGGCCTAGTCCCTCCTCTTTCCATCCCATTTTTCATTATTTTCTGCAGCACAAAGCTCAAGACAAACAATTAGTGCTAACAAGAAAAGAGAAGGTTCTGAGTTTGATTCCCAGCTTGAGCATCCTGGTACTTTCTCCACTGAGTTTGCATTTTGTCTTACATGTAATTCAGAAAATCAATCCCATGTTCAAAAAAAGTTCACACTTTTTGTGGGGGACAGGATTTCTTATTTGCAGGAATATTTCTAAGATAAGATTGCAGATCACCATGTATTTTGAACGAGAAGAAAGGTGATAATAAAAGGCAAATAGGGCAAATGTTTAATATTTTATTGTGTTAAACCATGCCTTTGCATGCAGCTTGAATTATTCAAGATCTGATTTAATTTAATTGCTTAAATGTTTTGTAAAAAATAAAATATTAATGAAGAAAATCCCATAACTTTCTGTGGCACATTTTGAGCTGCCTTTTGTATGCATTAAAGTGCAAAAACAATTAAATCCCACTGTTCATACTGTAACTTAGTGTTGGTATTCAGTTATCCACTGTGGTTTGATAATATAGGTTTAAAATCTTAAATTAAATGTCTTTTCAGCTTTAGAAGCAGTAAAGGGGAAGGAAACATTTCTGCAAGCCTCAGAACAAAAGTAATCATTTTAACTAATTTTCAACCATTCTTTGCCACTGAATCTGAAAAGGCCTGCAAGCAGTCGAATTCTGAAAGCTTTTCTTTGAATTCAAAATGAAAACTTCAAATTGGTCGTTATGACTTGTGTGCTTAAAAAAATAAATCAGAAACTTTAGTCCAGATGCCCTGTGAACCAGGAGCAGTTTATGCGTTTAAATAGATACAGCTGAAGACACTTCTTTCCCTTTTTCCTGTCTTTTTTAGAGCTAATCACATGGTTAGCTACTATGTTGCAGAGCAGGATGTGGAAGTGGCGGATGGGGAGCTGAGCCCTAAATGACCCTTTATCAACAGCCAACAGATGCTGCAGCTCAGACTCCTGGGCCTTCAACTTTGTGACTAAATGATTTCCCTAGATAGCAGTGGACCAGTCTGAGATGGTTCAATGTTGCCTACTGCTGATAAAGATTCATGGATCTCTCTCTCTCTCTCTCTCTCTCTCTCTCTCTCTCTGCTTATTGGTGTGGTAAACCAAGGCAAAGCATGAAGAACTTGCCCATGGCCTGCAAGCTCTTGGTCTGCAAGAACTCTGAATTATTTTGTATCCCAGATTTTAAGCATGTTTGGATTTGTATTGATATTTCTGAGTCTTTTGGTTTCCTTGCCCTGTAAACTGTACTAATCCCTAAATCAAACCAATATTCACAGCTACTATCATTCAGAGAGGTTTACTGGACTTAAGTGTTCCGATTGACTCTGGAGAGAATTACATCGACTGGTAAACAAATCAAGAGAGAGATGTTGCACCACAGAAGAGGGTTTCAGGGTTAAGATGCTAAGTATTTGTGGATAAAAGGACAACAAGGCAGTAATTACTGGTAGTTGTCCAAATTAATTAACACATAGTTAGGAGTTGACTAATTACATGCCATTAAGCCAGAACACTTAACAGCAAAGATGTTACCTCAACTTGTGTGTAATTGCAGAGCTCAGTACAAGCCTCTCCTCATTCCTGATTATCATCATTTTTGATTGGAATGAGATTGTGCTGATACATTTGATCTTAGCCTAATGATGTTTACATAGACAGGTGCTAAGTGTGTCTTGCACATAGCAAACAAACCCACAATGGAAAGACAGACTAAGGACTCTGGCTGGATTATATCTGAATTCTCACAGTTTAAATTTATAGAAGTAAAGGTGACATTCTTAAAAAGATCATCGAGAGCTTGCATGCTTAAATAACATGCCAGCTTTGCAGCCGAGGGTCCAAGATAGAATAATTGGCTCTGCCGTCTGGCTGAGAAAAATGGCTTTGTTTCCATCTCCCTCTGGTCTTCAGTTTGATGCTACCCAAACGTAGGAATCTGTTAATTCACAAGATTACAGGATTCATCAAGTAGTGCTGTGCATTCAGCTGTCCAATGACACTGCAAATGAAGAAACGTGCATAAAATATTGAAACTGCACACATTCGTTGAATAGTGAGCAGTGCATTTGTCCTCTGTATTTAATTCATCCTCCCAAACTCTGATAATGAACATACACAGTGGATTGCAATACCTGAACCCCAGGGCTTCCCCTCCCACACACACTCTCCACATTGTGCAAATTGTAGATTTGTAGGATTGTAAAGTAGCTCTTCCATGGATGGGACATCTCAGGTGCTCAATCAGATTGAGACCTATAGAATTTCAATTTATTGGACAATATAATGTACATAATATAAAAAAACATGACAAATACGATGTAAACAAATTATGGCGTAAAAAAGTGACATATACCAATATTTTTAAACTGCAAAAAAATGAGGTTCTGTGGTTCCGTTTAAGATTTTAGGGTACATCCTAAACCCTCAAATATAAACTGGTGAAGAATTTGACCTTTCAACACTGCCAGAACCTTTCTCCATTCTTTATTCAGCACTCATTAGAGCAGGCTGACCATCTAAGCATGTTGCTCGCTGACTTACAGGATTCTGTAACATTCAGAGACAAGCTTTGTATGCTAATCTTAATCAAGTCAATAAAAGGAGTAACTGTAAAATGGTAACATAGAAAAAAAAACTTCTATTTTAAACTTAAAATGCAATTTAAGCTAGATCTAAAACTGGAAAATGAATGCGATAATTATTGGTTGATAAAGCAATCAGATTTGTAGATTTGTAACTGCAATATAATATTAAAAAAGCATTAATTAAAAAAAATGAATATTATGGCAGGTGTAATGTAAGGTATTCTTTCAGCCTTGCACTCTTTGTAAACACTGCTGCCATTAAGGTCACAAAAAACTATTGAAAATTGGGCTTGAACACAATCCCACTTGCTTTTTTTTTTTTTTTTTTTTTTTTTGCTTGATTTCATCCTCATTGCATGGACCAACTCACCATGGCATTCTGGCTCATTGCTCTCTGTTATAAATGACTCGTGGGATTCATCTCCCTGTACTCCTCAAACCATTACACAGAGAGCTGTCAATCAAAATGTTATGAATATATGGAGAATCATGGAGTTCACAGACCATTGCCTCACATTAATGTAATCACCCACTTCTCACCATCATCCAGGTCTATTGTCTGGGTTAAAAAACCATGTACTAATGTTATGTGCCACATCAGCCAGCGCTGTAAATTGACGGGTAGGGCCCACGTTCATATGTGGTGTCATATTGGTGATGTTTTCAGGTTCAGGGGAGACTTATGGTGAAAGAGGCAGCTAAATATATGGTGGGCCTGCTGAAAAGGCAAGCAGATACTATCAAGAAAGAGGAGAAATCTACCTCTCATTTTTTCATTGGCAGTTTTACATGCCTGCTCATCACATACGCAGAATCAAAAGCATGTAGAAATATGGGACGGCATCTACCGAGTAGCTGCTTTTAGTAGGGGTTCTTTTCTAAATGGTCTGCATGTTTTAGCACTTTTGGTGCTTTGATGTCATTGCAGTAGGTGCATGTCACAGCACTAACCACTGCAAGGACAATGACCCTGGCCAAACCTGCTATCGCTGATCCTGTGCCGGCTTTGCTTTGATGGACCACTGGGGGTAACACAGATCCAGAGGCTGCGAGGAGGGATGGAAGGCTACTTAGCCTCCAGTCATACATTTTATAAAAGAGGGGATGAACTTTTAGAGCAATTTCTTTCAACTCATTAGACTAGGAATGAGGCTGGAATTGATTTGACAGGCCCAACATTCTACATCTTGCAGAGAGCACATGAGAGAGAGAGAGAGAGAGAGAGAGAGAGAGAGAGAGAGAGAGAGAGAGAGATACTTATGCTTTCTACCTGTATCTGGTCACTTAAGCTCTTTGATCTAGTTTTCTTTCTCTGTTCTCCTGCTGTGATCCATCTCTTTAATCAGTTTTTGGAAGAAGAAATTGAGACCTACCTCTGAGTTGGCTGCCTATATTCACCTCTTTGTATGCTGTGATTTAAAATTCTTGACTATAATTCTTGACTCTAAAATAACTTGTGACTATTTGTTTTTTTCCTTTTAAAAATCACAACCAGCTACTGTTCATGTTATTCTATCTGACCACAGTAAAGGCAAAGAGATTCTCAGAGCCACAAACAGCATAATTCTAATCTAATATCCAAAGTGGAAATGATTAAACTTGAGGACATATTGAAGGACCAAGTCTGCTTTAGCTCTGACACTGCCATAGCCTATCAATAAGTCATAGGTCTGCAGCATTAACAGTATGATAGGTCTTTGATGGAGTACAATAACACATATTTTCTTAATGAAAGGTTCACCATCAAGTAAAAGAGTTTTTGATGGTTTTGCCTCTAATTCATTCCTTTTGAAGGTGGATTTGTTGCTATAATGTTGATCCAATTAAAACCTCTTTAATTAGATTGTCAGAAATGTTTCTAACTACTCCATATCACATAACATTCAGTGATTAAAACAGATGGCATATTCCATATGCCTGTATCACTTAGAATTTTTATATTCATGATTCACTTTTGATTGCTCTGACATTTAAGTCTGATTAACGATGTGAACGATGTTGACTTAGTTGCTGTAATGGTTCAAGAATCATTGACCTTATTTGAGAGTTTAAGTAGGCCTACAACAGTACCTATTCTAGCTGTTTCTCCATCACATCAATGGTACTGATGAAACTGTTGGGTTCACAATAAAAAAGAGACTTTGTCATAGATCTTGTGGTCATTATTCAAGACTATGTGTAAATGATACACAGCCGTAGAGAGCAAATTCAAAAGTGTATATTTGGGTGTATGCAGGTTCTGCATATGCTATACCCTCAATAGATGATGTCATCAGTGGTTGTTCTTTTTGCATGAGTTTCCTCAGAAACACAACTCGAGTAAGAAGAGTAAGACAACTCAATAGCTCAAGTTAAACAAATAAACCCACACTTAGCGGAGCAATTAGCATCTCCAGTTCTCCTGATGTCCATGTCACATCAAATTGGAAATCGACACTGGGAAAACCTCCCAGAAACATTTTACTTTGAGGCTAAAGTGCTACAATACCCTATTTTCAATAGGATGACTGATCTTTATAAAACCTGCGTTATCGATACCTTATGAATTCAGATTCAACATAATTTCTTTTGACACTGCTGACAGTGGGATTGTGTAGAGAGCTTTTTATTAAACTTCTGAGTTTCTGAGAACTTCTGAGCTCTCAGTTATTTCTAAACGAAATGGAAGGCATAATGCGCTTATAAAGCAGTTACACAAAGTAGATTTGTGAAAGTAGAATTTAAACTGTTGTGTAAAAACAATCATCAAGACACAGAAAACATTCATTTGCAGATGCAGTTCTGATTTATAGAGCAAATCCTTGTGGATGTTGGGTTCAGAGTGACATGTCTGCTTCCTAACCATCTTAATTATGAACCTGTCACTAAGACAATGACTGAAGACACATCGCTAGCACAATGCACAGAACGTGCAGACAGTCAGAGAGGGAGGAATGATCTGGTGATGGCAGCACAATTACAGATTGCAGTCTAGCAACGTAGGACAAGGCAACCAGTCAAAAACATTTGTCAAAAGTAATTATGATTTATGGAAGATGAGTTTTGTACAAGGAGGATTTAGGGGTAAGATTTGTGGTTGTAAAGGCTCAGTTGAGAACTAGGACCTCATTACAGGAATGGAAAAGACCACAGTCTGCTTTCAGCATTCTTGAAGCAACTTTCACTTAATTTACAGAGTGCTAACAAAGGCCTTGGATTGTTTCACATGACAAAGCAAAGCCCCTCAGGGGTTTAGGATTTCTGATGTTGCTGCAACCTTGTGAGAAAATGACTACTAGCACTAGCTGTGTGCTCCTCAGCGAAGATTTAGAGCATTCTGCAATTACAGGTACTGGGTTCAGAGTTTAATAAAAATAGGGATACAGCTGATTTACCTTCCTACACATGCTATTCCTTTCCATCAGTTGTTGTGAGGTGAGAAAATGTACAGCTTTACAGTGTTTGAAGTGTATTTTATATATAATCTGATCATCTAATTGAACGTGCCATTGCCTTTAGAGTCTGGGTCCCAAGATGGGAAGATCTTTGGTTTGAGCCTGGACCAGTAGGTTACTCTGAGGTATCTTCATAAAAACATCCTCTATTCTCCAGCCACTGGAATTCATTTCATTCATAGTGGTGGTACACTGATTGTTGTGCTGTGATATGTTCACGTGACAAATTAGTCACTTTCACTTTCAGATTTTTTTTACATCATAAGGCTGCTGTTAACTACACTGACTACAATGCAAACTATCTTTCTAATCTGTAGCTATTTTAGAACATATTAGAGGTTTGCCAACAGGGTCAATTTTTGCAGCTTTCTGTAGCATCAGTTAAATGTTATAGTAATCTGTCAGGATTTTTGCCAATATTCTGTAACCTTACAACAGTTGCTTTGAAACAACACATTAGCAAATGAGGTATGAATAAATATAATAGTCTCATCATCATACACACAAAACATGAAAGTGGGCAAGACAAGGTGACAGAGTTTGTTTTTTGAGTTGGAAATCGGTATGCTTGTACTTTGCTGTTTACATTCGCTAAAGACCTTTAAAAATACAACTGTTCAGCCTGCTGGTAGCGGAATCAAGTCATCACTGCTTCCTGCTGTCAGATAATGACATCAAAAGCACAGCTGATGGGTTTGAAAGTCTTTCTCCTACTTGTCAGGTCGAGATGCGCTGCTTTGGAAGACAGACAGCTACAGTATGCGAGCCAAACCCCATGGTAGTGTTCCCTCCTCCTCCAGCTCTGCCACTGTTTGCCATCTGTCTGGGCCGAGCCTGTGAGCGCAGATGTTATCCATACCTGAGAAGAGTGGGCCATGAAGGGCTGCCACACTTTCCTTTTCAGATCCCCAGATGCCGAAATACTGCTGAAATGAGATGGAGAATGAGTTAGGGAAATGTGCTGTTTCTGCTGAGCTGTGGAGTCACATAGTTAGATTTAGCAATGATGCCTGACTGGTACCTTGCTACCCTGTACCAGGATGCCTCAACTACTGCAGGTACCTCCTGATGAAGGGGTGGATGTGAGCCTGCTCGGCCACGGTTAACTGCTCTACACTAACTATGGCACATTTGTCTCCTGTGTTTGTCTCATTTCTGAGAGAGACACACTATCGTTTCAGTCTTAATGGTATTATGCCTTGAGCCCAGGCGTGCAGATTAAAATCGCCAGAGTGTCTGCTTGAACCTTTTGATTGTGCCAGGATTCGGATATTAATTATAGCATTAAAGGTTGCCTAGGGTGGCGTGAACGGAGGCTGCACTTGCCAAATGGAAGAGGAGATTTATCAAGATTTGACTTTGTCTCTGAGATGAGGCAATTAAGTGCTTATTGTTAATTTCTCTGCATTTTCTCGCACTGGCCTGGCTTTTGTAATTACATTCTCAACGGCGCACAAAAAGGGGCCATGTTTGAGAACATGAGATGGCTTTATCAGGGATGAGAGTCTACTTTTTGTCGTTTGGTGAGCAAGATGTCCTGACATCTCCACATGTTAGTTGCTTGTGATCTTTAGTGAAATTGCTCAGTAAAAATGCCATCCCACTTCAAGGCTGAAGAAAAAGCCTCTCTGTTAGCAGTCCCTCCTTGCTTTCCTGTGGTACTCCACCCCCTTTGCTTTCATCCCACATCCTCCAGCATGCATCGTGTGCCAGCGGGACAGGTGCCCACAGGGCAGACCTCTTGGACGTTCCAGTGCATGCCAGTTCTCTTTTTGGTCCACTTCTTTCATCATCACCTTGATTGCAAGTAGAATAGAATAAATGGCAAGAATTCAGAGCCAGACTCACTGTAGCCAGTGTCTGACCGGTGATATCAAAATGCTGCGATTTAAGGCTGCTACTAATCAGACCTGAGAAATTGTGAATCGTTGTACTTCCACACACACACACACACACACATGGAAATTAATATTGATCATATTGTAACCCTAGGCTGCTGGAGGATTAAAATGAACAACCCCTTATCAATACAGTCAGGCTGTGCAGTGATTGGTATATTAAGAATATTATAACAGACCAATTTTACTGGAAGGCCACAAAAGAAAATTAGCATTTCAATCAACTAGATTTCTTGAGGAATCTTACCAGGCATGGGTTTAAGGTTTACTCATGGGGCAATAGGAGCTATTCAGGTGTCATTCATGCACTATCCATGTTCTCAAAGGCTGTAATAGCTGGAAATAGAATTCTTATGCTTTACTGAAGAAAATGAAAGTGACTATTCTAGTCATTGCGAGGTCACAGCACAGCACACAGTGAACCACAATGAAATTAGTGAACCACAACCTATGCAAACACCATGCAGCAGTTGGCAGCTATGAAAGCGCCCCGGGGAGCTGTGACGGGGATGGTACCTTGCTCAAGGGTACTTCAGGGCAACCTACTGCTAAGGGGTTTGAACCCACAATCTTCCGATCCTGTGGCCAACTCCCTAACCACCGCTGCCTCAAATGCAATACTGTGCAAAAGTCTGGAGCCACCTCTCACTTATTTATTATGTTGATAGGAATCAACTCATTGGTACAAAAAAAATTGGTACAAAAAAGAACAAATGTTTTACTGTGACTTAAAGCTATAAAGTCACTAGACATACAAGGTGCAATAACACATTAAAAAATGAAGAAGGTTTGACTCTTTGGAAGCAAAACATGGAGAAATAAGGCTTTGCACAGTACTGTATATTTTACCTTCAAAGAGCCACTAAGCCATAACTAAAGGAAAAATGCTAGAAAAGAGAATCATCATGTTTGTAGAAACTAAGATCGATGCTTTGCTGCTGGAAATCCAAATTTAATTGAAAACTAGACACTGCCCTTTGTTGCACTGAGTACCGTTCTGATTATGATTCTCTACGATGGTTGTAACAAAGAATATTGGAGATTTAGTAGTCGAATCAGAAATAAAGTTTAATGCTTGTGTGCAGAAGACAGTCTTTTCTTTCTCATATTGCAGGACTGACCTTCACCTTAATGCGCTGGTGTAGTGCTTTCAACAAAAAAATAACAGAGACTTACTTATTATCTATATACAGTACTGTGCAAAAGTTTTAGGCAGGTGTGGAAAAAATGCTGTAAACAAATAATGCTTTCAGAAATGGTTCAGAAGTGTTAATCATTTATTTTTATCAATCAACAAAACGCAGTGAATGAACAAAAGAGAAATTTAAATCAAATCAATATTTGGTGTGGCCACCCTTTGCCTTCAAAACAGCATCAATTCTTCTAGGTACACTCACACACAGTTTTTGAAGGAACTCGGCTGGTCGGTTGTTCCAAACATGACTGTGTTTCAACCTCCGTGTGACATTGATGATCATCAGCACCTGTTTGGTAAAACTGGTTGATCACACACGACTATAATCCTACAGAATCCCTGACTTTGTGCAAGTGTACCTAGAAGAACTGATGCTGCTTTGAAGGCAAAAGGTAGTAACACCAAATATTGATTTGATTTAGATTTTTCTTTTGTTCGCTCACTTTGCATTTTGTAAATTAATAAAAATAAAAAATCATTATTTATATTTTCAAGCAAGGAATCTCTTAAGCCTTGGACACACTATATGATTTCAAACTGAAATAATGGCTGTACTGTTCACACTACACAACGTGATGTCTTGCAATCAGGAATCTTGAGTGATCAGTGACAGGGGTCCCATAACAAACAGATCTATTCCCAGGAAGAATCTTTAATGAATTGGTTTGCTTCACATACAAGGAGTGACACAGTAATGCTATATCATGCACAAGACAGGACAATTTTTTTCTTCAAGAAATGAATGTCAGCAACAAGTAATCCCAGCTGTTTGTGCGCTGAAGTGCAACAAAACAAGGAGGAAAAAATATGAATATAAAATATAGAATATCCTCCACTGGCTCTGTGTTATGTGTCATTGTTGCCGCACTTCAGGTCACAGCACTTTCCTCATTACAAGGTTTGGACACACATATTGAGAGCTGATTTACGAATGGCAATTTGCCTGGAATTTGTTGCTGTTTCCCAAAACATTTCAGCAAGTGAAAACCATGGCTAAATTTGTGTAGTGTTAAAAAGCTTTAGTCGCTCTGGATAAAATCAGTGAGAGCAGTGTGACATAATCTGAGTGGCAGTTCATCATCAACAGAAAGTTCATCAAAAAAGTAATTCTAGGAGCACTGCTTCTTATAATAAAAGTCCCGGGCCCATTAAGGCACTTGGGTATTTTACTATCAGTGTAAATTAACATTAAATGAAATGAAAAATTCAATAGCAAAAAGTCTCGTTAGGCTCACCTATCTACACTAACTGGGCATTTTATCAGATGTACCTACCTACCTAAATCCTAGTAAAATGGCTGTTTTTTTTAACCCAGCTTAATTAAACCTAAACTTTGAACACTTTTACATATGAGGAGTTACTAATCTTATACATTCTGAAAGTTTTAAGCATTTTAAAAAAAGTGAAAGTGACAACCCTTGTCATTGTGAGGTCACAGCACAGCACACAGTGAACTACAAAATTGGACCTCTGCATTTAACCCATGCAGCAGCGGGCAGCTATTGAAAGTGCCCAGGGAGCAATGGCGGGGACAGTACCTTGCTTAAGGGTACCTCAGGGCAACCTACTGGTGGGGAATCGAACCCACAATCTTCCGATGTGGGGGCAACTCCCTAACCACTATGCAACCGCTGCCCTGTTTTCATTAAGTTGACAGAAAGAAGCAAGACAGAGGTTTTAGCTGTGTAAAGGTATGGTGGTCTAGCGGTAGGAGACTTGCCTATGGACCAATAGGTCCCAATGCCACCTCCAGCACTACCACCGCTGGGTTCCTGAGCAAAAACCTCAAGTTGCTCCAGGAAGACTGTCCCTGTAATTAGGAAATGGATAAGAGTGTCTGCTAAATACAGAAAATGTAATGTAAAAGTAATGTAAATGTAATGTTAATCCTTAGCGAAAGCATCACGAGTTCCATGTTATGGATTCTTATGAAGTCAGCTTGAGAGCTGATATCCCAGCTGCTGCTTTCAGTCTGATATTGGAATAGAGCACTAATTAACTTGGCTTAAATAATGTGTCAAGATGATTGTGTGGACACCTGAGCTTTAAAATCACAGTCAATTTGTATTGTAAAACAAAGATTGAGACCTAAGCCTTTGGAAGCCTTTGTTTTGTGTACATCATACAAATTTAAACTCTTGCTAGCATTAAGGCACAGATACATTTAAGCCCCTCTCGTTGGAAGGTTCACTGTTCCACCCCAATGCACCTTCCTGTGAATTACAAATGCAAATGGATTGTAAAGGCACACAAACTTTCTAACTTTAGACTCATCAGCATCCAGATCTGCATTATGCAGTCCAGTACAGCCTGTGTATTAACTAAAGCACAGTCTCTCTGGGGAGAGAAAATGCACAAGCCAGCTTGTTTTATTTCAGGGTAAAGGTTAGTATTGTCTGTGTTTTGCTAGTGTATGGTAATGATGCTTGACATCTACAATACATCAAGTAGTTTAAGGGCATCGGAAGTTACTCTACGCAGCAATCAGTTGATTTACTTTGAAAACTGGTGCATTGCAGGTCAAACATGATTATTCACCCAAATATTAGAAATACCTGACAATATAAACTGAGTGAGATTAACATGTTAATTATAATGATTGCGAAAATATTTCTGATACTTGATGGACAGTTGATTGTTCAGCTTAAAAGCAACAATTTGCTTATACTGCATTGACATGAACATTTTATCACAGTTAACATGAACCCGCATTTCTATTTACAATGGTTTAGGCATCACTTTCCATAAAGTCTACTTTTATTAATTTCTTCCCAGAAAGTATAATGGCAGAGGACTGTTTGTGGAAAGGCCAATAAATGAAATTGAGTGTACTTTAAAAAAAATGGCCTAATTAGCAATTAACAGAAATTGTACAAATGTGATACAAAAAATTTGAACTTCTAATCACATGTCAATACACTGTCCAAAATAGGCTTTTAAATTTCATTTAACTGCAACACTGTGGGTGGCATGGTGGCACATGGGGTAGCACTGTTGCCTCACAGCGAAAAGGTTCTGGGTTCGAGGTCCTGGGCAGGGCGGTCCTTGTCCTTTCTGTGTGGAGTTTGGATGTTTTGTCCATGTCAACTCTGTTTTCCTCCCACCATCTGCGTTGTGCAAGTCAGGTGGATCGGAGATGCTAAATTGGCTGTAGGTGTGTGTGAGTGTGTTTGTCTGTGTGTCTGCCCTGCGATGGAGTGGCGACCTGTCCAGGGTGCTTCCTTGCTTTTCACCCTGAGAGCTGGGATTGGCCCACCTGCAATCCTAATTAGGATAAGCAGCTATGAAAATGAGTGAGTGGTGAGAATGGTGAAGGTAGACAAGGAAGGTTTAAAGACAACCTCAAAATGTGTGTGTGGGTGTATTTGGCAGCTCTTGGCAGCAGATGTGTTAGTTTGTCTGGAGGACAAAGTTAGGTTTCCATTGGAGATTGTGCTAAGTGACTTGCCTGTTGAAGTTTTGACATTCAAAAGAAGTCAGATTAAACATTACTTTGCAGTTTAAAAGCTGTATGACAGTAATTTAGATTTATGCAATATAGCAATATGCACTATAAGCATTTTTTTTAGGCTACTAACTGGTCATTTGTCAAGAGCATTGTCCCAGGATGCAGATTCTAGTTCACACCTTATAGGAAATTGTGAAGACAACGGGCATTCATTAAATATGGAGGCTATGAATCATGTCAAAGTATCAAACTTGATTTTAATATTAATTTGTCACCAAACCCTGCAAACTCTTTTAACACAGAGATATCATATAACTATGTCCAACAATTCCCAGACAGCCCTTCTAATTAATTCATTCTGCTAAATTAAACTGGATTACTGACACAGATGCTTCACTGTACACACACAGCTTGTATAATCTCTACAGAAAAGCATTGCCAATATAATGAGGGGTTTTAGAACAGAGTTTCCCAGCCTTGCACTACATGTTTTGGTATTTTCTCTGCTTTAAAGCTACCTGATCTAAATGCCCAGTTTATTAACAACCCTCTAATGAGTTATAGTGGGCTTGGTAAAGCAGAGCACTGAAAAATGCAGGGCAGGGGGTTTCCAGGACCAGGTTAAAAAAACACTGCTAAAACAGCAATGGTAGTACAGCACTGGAACTATTTTCAATGGAATGAAGAACCTTCTAATACCGTTGTGCTGAACTGGGAAATAGGCATCCTTTAATGTTTAAGATCTGAAGATTTGATTTGACCGATATAAACTCAGCATTTTTCTAGCAACGGAATTCTTCTTGGACTCATGGCTTGCTGAAGTTGCTGAAGCTGGAATTGTAAGTGATATGTAATTGTTAACAACCCTGGAGTCAACCTTTTGTTAATGAAACACTTTGGACCATCATACCTGCTGAGCTTCGAAAATGACTACTATTTTTGCTTAAACAATGAGTAGTAATTTTACTAATAGAGCACATTATATCAAGACTGCAGCACTAAGTCCAAAATGTAAAATGGATTGCAGACATTTATGCATAATTAGCAGGACCTTATTTTTTCAGGCTGTGCCAGTGCTTCTTTTGATTCCTTAGACCATTGATGTGAAATAATAACCAGACTCATGTTTCATGAAATATGTTTCATGGACATGTACAAAATCTGGGTTATTTTAATGAGCAAGCAAAATTGCAAAACCTACATTCAAGTTGCCTGTCACTCTATGCTAACTGATTCCCAGATTGTGTCCTCTGTGGGTATCCAGAGCCTGATGTCAGAAAATAATTAAAGGGACAAGGGAATGGTCTGTGACGAGCTGCTTATTAGTGTGCAAGAGATGGATTGATGGACATCTCACACCTGCATGGAATGAGATGAAAATGGCTTTAGCCTGGAGGGAGCTGAAGGAGGCTCTACTAAATACTGGGTGGGCAGAATAAGCACACTACTGGCATGTGGGATTACCTTGCACTTTGCTCCATCCATCTCTCAAGCTCTCTTGGGGATGCTGACCTGAGGCGTAGTTTTAATCACTGTACAGGGAGACCCCCCCCCCTCCCCCTTTTTCCTGCTCTCTTCGTTCATGCTGCTTCCACTCTATGTTGTTTCAGTTATTGCCTCCATCATTTTCTGCATTTTCTCTTTCCGCTACTCACATCCTCTTGCCGCTGCCCTACACCACCTGTGGCATCTCTGTAGAGTGCCATTGTAAATGCCAGCTATGAGCACATCATCGTGCCCTGTCAGATATCATGAATTATTCAGAGATACCAAAGGGGTGCCCTGGACTGCTCACACAGACTAAACTAACTCAAAGTTTTCAATATACACTGAAACTGAGCATGTGCATGTGTGTTCAGTGAAACAGTGCAGGCAGGGCTGAGTCTCTAAAACTAAATAAAACAATACGTTTTGACTGACACTTTACCTTTAATATATCCTTCCATCCATTATCTGAAGTGCTTATCCTAACCAGGGTCACAGGGATTGCTGGAGGCTGTGGTCATAGGGCAAAAGGCAGACAGGTCGCCAATCCATCATAGTTATCTTTTAATGAATGCGCCAGTAGGGATAAGTCCATCTAAATGATGATCTTGTGATATCACAAGTAATGTAATTGGCCTTGCTTTCTCTGGATGAGCAGAATGGTGCTCATTCACATCCAATGTAATACTAGTTAATGTAGACTGACGTTTCAGGATTGGGAGTTAGTTGCATCCTCTAAGTGCACTGAGTTATCCAATGAAGTTGCATTAGCAGTTCTGAAAGATGTGGTGACTGGCTCTACAAGCACATGTTAGACTTCCTCATCACAGCTTTGTAGTTTCTTGATAAGAGGAGACCTGGGTAACGAGCTGAACATGATGTGACTTCAACAAGGAGAACATCGGATATCCCCACTTCCCAAAAAAGTGCTACATATCTTAAAGACATATCAGACTCTAGCTGTCCAGTGTACATCTTTCAGTGAAAATCACACGCTACTCCTACAACACTCACAAGCTGCAACCTGCACCGAACTGAACTTGCTGTGCGGACAGTCTTACTTTTCAGAAAAATCATCCTTTTACATTTTTCCAATACTGGTCATGAGCAGAGACTGAAACAGGCATAAGAAATTCTGAGGTGTGAACCAAAAGCTGTCGATATAAAAAATAAAACATTTAGAAATGTTTGTGATTGTCCTCAAGTAATTAAACATGGAACTCCATAATAACCTAATCCCATACCGGTCCTGACTTTCAAAATTCAGAAGTGTGGACTTGTTGTCTATATAGAAAGCAGGGTGAATGATAGTGAATGTACTTACATGTGATTAAACGTGTAATTGGATAACATAACCCCATATTGGTCATGTCCTAAAACAGATTGAAGAATTTCCGAGGTGTGGATATAAAGCTGTTGTGTAGAAAGTAAAGCAAATGTAAATGTAAACATGTAATTACATAACTCAATTAAAATAATGTAGCTATATTAGAAGTCATAAATCTTGAGACTTATTAGGGTTAAATAAATCATTTCTTTAGAACTCAGAAGATCCATTTAATAATACAATGGACAATTAGAGAGAATTACACTCATGCAGGATTTCTGATATCCTCCTCATCCTGAATAAATTAACGAGTGACTAGCTTAATCCAAATGTCTTGTTAATGAGGAGACATGTTTAATGCTGCGGAGGCTTTTTTCTAGCTACATCAGCCTTTGTCACTCTGTATCACTTCACGTCTTCTAGGACACCGACAAAACTCTCAGCTTTCTGATTAGTCAAGGGTCATTGTCATTTATCCTGACCGTCAGCTACCAAGAGCTAAGTGTGTTTCTGTGTGATGTGCAGGAGTGTGTGAGGCTGTCTAAAGAGCTCCAACTCATAAGTTGCTGCATTTATCACCCCAGATACAGATGCATCTCTTTCACTCTGTCACTTTGGGCCACCTGCCTGTGAACTCTGATGAGCTGCATCCGCTTGCCCTTGGAGATGCTCTGTCGTTGCATGATTTGTAACAGTGCGCCTCTCTAAATCGCAAAACCGATAACCAGGTCCAAAAGAACTAGAGAGAGAGCCGCTGGTGTCCTTCACAGTGTCAAAATCTATCGGTTCCAGTCATAGTCATAGCATAGAAAAGTGATGACCGCCTTCCCTCCGAATTATCTGTGCTATGGAAAGGTCCTGCTGAACACTGAATCGCCACCGATAAGGGGATGGGGTGACGGATGGACGGGAGCCGACGCTAGTCTCGAGAAACGGAGACTAAATCTTGCCTGACAAAAATCTCCAGGGGATATCGGAAAGTGTGCAGGAGGCCCCTCTGTGGCGGCATGTGGGGAGCGCGATAGAGAAGATTAGGGAAGAAGGAAGGGATAGATTTATCACAGCTGGAGCTGCATTGGCACTAAAGGAATTGGTAATATGTTTTATTTCACATGTTTGGATAACACTGGGACTGCTGGACCACCCAAACATAACACTATGCTTGTGGCCCATCCAAATGTTTTATATATGTTTACTACAAATATGCCATTTCACTGCTAAACTAAAAACTTCCAATGTCATTCTCTTCCATCCAATTTTTTTACATTTATTTTTACTAGAATTGCTTGAAATTGGTCACTGCACAGGAAATGCTATGAACTGGTTTCATTGCTGTTTACAAGCCAGACTCTTGTCTTACTAAGTGTGCGTCCCCTGAAAACGCCACAACAGAAAATTACACCGATTTTCAAAGATGTGAAAGTGACCATATGTCATTGTGATACACAGCACAGCATACAGTGAACCACAATGAAATGCTCCCTCTGCTTCCTCTGGAACAGTAATGGGGACGGCACCTTGCTCAAGGGTACCTCAGGGCAACCTGCTGGTCAAATTCAAACCCATGACCATGTGATCCTGGGGCCAACTCCCTAACCACTAGGCCTCCGCTTGTGGTTATTTTGATCTATTTTCATGTAATGTTTGGTCTTGTTTGACAGTATATTTTATGGTAAAATATACACTGAATTGAACTGAATTATTTAGGTTATTATTAAGTTTTTATTTATGAACTGCACTGTCTTCTGAGCGTGTGGTAAAAGGTGCCCTGTCCTGGGTCACTCCATTCCACTAGTTTCCTATAATCCTTATCCCTGTATTATGACTGAATTCACTTGTTACTCACTTGTTTTCAACCAACAGCGAAGACTGTAGCGATTATTGCATTTTTTGAAGGATCCGATTGCATAAAATTTTTTTGCAGTGTTTAAACCATTATCCAGTACTGTTGTACCTCGCCTAAATATAATGTAATATTATTCCATTGTATTTGTCTTTGCTAATGTTAGGTTAGTTTATATAATTGTCTACAGTGCATGAGCCATTTAGCTTCATGCTATAATGAGTAGTCACTAAATAATTCAAGTAGAAAACTAGATAATAAGCCTTTAAATTAATAACCCTTTAATATTTAAGGAAATTAGGAATCCTTAAGAAAATAAAGCACCAATTACAATTTAAAATAAGGCAGATACCAACCCCCTGTGGAAATGTTCTCATTACTGTGTGTTTCAGGTTAAAACACTTTACATTCTCTAAATGTTAATTTGCCAGAACAATTTATATATATATATATATATATATATATATATATATATATACTCATATATATATATATATATATATATATTATATATATATATATATTATAATTAGCCATTAACTGCATAAAGCATTTCATGTATGTGGTATATTTCCCAAACAATGTATTTTAGATTTTATTTAATTAAATAATAAACATAAAACACAACAACAATAAACCTCATTAGCCAGCAAAGTAGAAAAAAATATATTTTTGTTCACTTTTGTTTAGCATATCTAAAACAATAGCTGCAACATTAAAATAAATGCGAGTACACAGAAAGAAATCAGTAAATAATATTAAGATTTTAAAAATGTATTTCACATATATTTCTTTATTAATGTTACTTATGCAATATGACGATTATTTCCATTTACAGCATTTAACAGTGTCATGTTGGGAAAGGGAAAAGGGCCACCAAGGGCCAATCTGATCTAAATGTTGATGCTGGATTTTTCTGTTTGTGTAACAGCATGGACTCACATCTGACTCACACACACCAGGCCTCTTTCAAAATCATATTAGACAAATACACACTGGGCTGGAAGCACCCACTGCAGCTCCTGCAATAGTGGTTCCACGGTGCACTCCAGTCCAATTCACACAACCCAGCAGATGGATTAGAGCAAGGACAAAGATATGATGGCAGTGAGCCATGGATGTGTGGAGCACTCCTTCTGAGAAACAAGTGAGAAAAAATTGCAGGCAAAAAGACATCAAAGCTGATATAAAGGTGGAATTACTCAACCATGCAATAACTAGCTGCAGAGGATAGCCATGCTCTTTCATAACAGGTGGTGGAAAAAGAAGCCAAAAGCATAGAACAATGATCACCCTGAGCAGTTGGACCAAAATGGATACTATTTATTGCCCTCTCTTTTCTTTTCATGGTTGACTAGAGGCAAATGAAAGATTCATCAGCTTTGCACTTTTGAGGCAACTGGAATCCGCAGTGTGAGTCTGTCCTAGGTAGGTTTGGTAGCCCAAATCGGGTTGATAAATGTGTATCAGGTTTCTGTTTCACCTTATTATGCAATAACTACAGATCTATTCATTGAAATATTCATCAATAGTTCTTACACAACTGCAGGGACTTTTTGGCCGATGCTCAAACTCCTATCCTGCAGGATATTCACGTACCATGCCGCATTCTTGGAAATCTTTTTTTTTCTGCATCATTTTTTGTTTGTATCTGATTGCACACTCTCAACCAAGCTTCTCTGATCCTACTCTCAGGTCTGGTCTACTGAACAGTTTGTTCCAACACATCTTCTAAACCTAGAAGTTAACAAAAGTTAATCAGGTGGGTTTGGAACTGTGCCGGACACAGGCCCTCCAAGACAGGGATTAAGAACCCTGTTCTAAACCATTCTAAGCATTCATGTACCTTAGAGTAGAGTTCTTGTTGGGTAGGTTCAGTGATTTCTAGAATACAGAATTCTTGAAATGATAGCATTTCCCAAAATGATAAATACGCTGTGGGTTGGAGTTGCACTCTGTTGCACTCAGACAACCTGCAGAGTGTAAAAGCCCCACAGGTATCACCGGACAAATTCACACACAGAACTCGGCCTTGCCAGAAAATATAAATTCTCATTTCAGCACCTCTGGTGTGTGCTCGGGGCTGAAATACATATAAACATTTTGCTGAGGTCACAAGGGGAAAACTTTGAGCTTTAAAAAATTGCCCCTCAGAATATGAATTTTGTAGTGAGCAGCATGATGGCAAAGCCCTCTTGATAAGGTGCAGCCAGGCATGCATGCCCTCTCAGAAGGCCTGGCACATTGTCGGCTAATGTGGTCTAGTCATAGTGGAAGAGCATTTAGACACTTACACACTAGTGTTTCCTAATACCAGCACTGGGATTCACCTGCTTTGAGCAGCTGATTATCTCTGGTGATTCAGATAATTAATGCCTTGATAACCAGCGGAACGGTTGAAGCATGACTATAAGATTAGAGAAGAAGCAGTGGCCTCCAGTGATATTCTAGACTTGGCCTTAAGAAATGACACTACTAGTGGTAGCAACATTATTATTATTATTATCATTATTATTATTATTATTATTAAGAAGAAGAAGAAGTGATCTTCTTAGTTCTTAAAACTGGAACCTGTTTCAAGGTCTGCAAATAGGAAAGATCAGAATCAAATGAAGGAGGCGTAGATGGAAAGGAGAGGCATTTATTTATGCGGTGCCTTTCTCAGCTTGTTTCATGGTCTGCAAATAGAAAATATCAGAATCAAATACAGCAGAATGACACAATAAGGGGAAAAAATTGCAAAATTGAAGCAACATAGTAAACACAAGCAAGAGCACAGAAGGAGACAGCAACCATACAGTCGAGAAGATGCATCACAAAAAAGTGGGTTTTGGGTTATGCTTTAAAAGCTGTGCTTGAGTAGAGATCACAAAAGCTTTGAGAGTTCCAGCACTTGGGATCTTTAATGCTAAAACATCCTGCAAACCACTGAGAACTGTATAAAACAGAGCTCCACAGGTAGGCCTGTAGCAGATGAAATGTATGAGATGGGATGCAGAGATGAAAGATGTGAAATACTGGCAAGCCATGATTTTTAGAGCTAGGCCATAAGGCCTTGGAAGAAACAACAAAATAATGGGAATTTCTGCTAATTTTTGAAGTGAGTTAGAGCTAAGTAATGATAGTGTACATTTTTATTTTTTAGCTGTTATTGATAAAAATTGGACATTGAACCTGTTTTGTGGGGGTTAATTGGATATAGTTTGTTTAGAACTTTAGACAAGAATGACATAGAAACATAATTACATTGAATAACACTGAAGACTGAACATTGTAGGAAGAAAAAGAACTTTAACTCTGGAAAAAAATGAGTGTGTTAATTTTTATTTCATAGTTTTTGCAATGTTTGTACAAAGTGATTGTATTTCCTTATAATAGTATGTTTCACAATAAAAACTGTAGAAATTATGTGTAAACACTGTATATACAATTATTAGGCAAGTGGGTATTTTTTGAGCATTTTAATCTGGAACAAATCCAGTGATATCAGTCTATCCAAAATGTTAAAAACCCTGAAACCTGGGTGTTGCACAAAGGAAATGTGAGCGAGAACATGCTCAGGGGATAAATAGTGTGTACAATTATTATTTTTACAATTATTACAATTAAGTGGTTAGGGAGGCTGGTTGTCAGTAGGTTGTCATGAGGTACACTTGAGCTAGGTACTGTACCCATCACTGCTCCCCGGGCGCTTTCATAGCTTCCCCCTGTTGAACGTTGTGTGCTTGTGTGTATGGGTTAAATGCAGAAGTCCACTTTCGTTGTGGTTCACAGTGTGCTGTGCTGTGTGTTCTCACAATGACATATATGGTCACTTTCACTTTCACTTTTGTTCACTTCACAGCTAAATGAAAAATGAAAATCTTCCCAAGTTCTTCTACTTTCATCTGTTAAAGTGAGAATAATAAACAAACAACTCAAAATTTACAATTAAACATTTCTGACATTTTGAATAAAAAAAAAACTGCTCAATATAACCATCCTTCTTTTCAATAACAGCCAAAATCCTTCCATTCATGAAGTCTGCCAGTTCCTTGATCAGACTCTGTTCGGAGAGGTGGACTGTTTACTCCCCGTAAATCTCCCGTTTAAGAAGCTCCACAAGTTCTCAGTAGGGTTTAGATCAGGTGAGGAAGGGGGTCGTGTTATTATTCTTTCATCTTTAAGGCTCTTACTGGGATATTTCTTAGCTCAGTCTTGATGTTTCAGCTTATGTGTCTTGTTCAGTGGTGGTGGGGTTTTGGTCTTCCTTACCTTGGCCACGTCTCTGAGCACTGAACACCTTGTACTTCTGGACACTCCAGGTAGGTTCAGTTCTGGAATATGACAGCACTGAAGGATAATGGGTTCCTGGTAGCTTCACGTTTGACTTCTTCCTTCTCAAATCTTTGACAGTTAATTTACATCTTTTTTTTTTCAACACGTTTCTTGTGACCCTGTTGACTATTTGCAACAAAAATGAGATGCCTCTATGATCAAGCTCCGATATCTTAGCAATTTCAACAGTGCTGCATCCCTCTGACAGATTTTTTTACAATTTTTGACTTTTCAGAGTAAGTTTTTCCCTCCCTCATTGCACAAACACACGTCCCCTGATCTGCTTCAATCAACATTCAAGTTTATACAGCTTGGAGTTGGAATATATGCATAAAAATGATGATATGGTCAAATTACTCACTTATCTAATAATTGTGCACGCAGTGTATGTTTTTGTAAGTTTTTGTTTTTGTATTTTAAACAAAAAATCATTCTGGATTCAACAGACTTTAAAAAAAAAATGTTACATAATTCATAATTGTTATGTATATATTTTAAATGAACTTTTGGGGTGGTGGTGATCTAGTGGTAAGGTACTTGCCTACAGACCTATGGATCAAGAGGTTGCAGAATTCCACCTTTATCACTACCACCATTGGGTTCCTGAGCAAGACCCTTAACCCTGAGTTGCTCCAGGGGGACTGTCCCTGTAATTAGGACATGGAAGTCGCTCTGGATAAAAACGTCTGCAAAATGTAAATTAATTAATAATTCTCATATTTTTAAGGAATAAACATAAACTGAAAAAAGGAATAAACAGACAGACCCTGAGGGTTCCCTCTCTGCCATAAGGTCCAATAAGGTCCAGAAGGTCCGGTCCCATGTGTTCTTTTCCCTCTGTGAGTCATTCAACAAGCCAATTAACCTACGTAGTCGGGGGTGTTGACTTTATAAACGGCTTTTCCGAACATAATCTCTCTCCCAGGCACAGGCCTCTAGCCAATTCAAATATCCAATGGAGACGAAATTCCTTTGCAAGAAACTGGTATCCACTTGGGGATGACAGTCACACCTAAGATGGCGCCCTTTCTCTCTCTCCTGCTCTCTCCCTCTCTCCTCTTGCTCTGTTGACAAATAGGGAGAGTGCCAGGTCGATCACCTTGCCAGGAAATCTTTAGCGCATCATCACTCACCCCACCAGCTTGCTGGACACAACAGCAGGCTATTAGAGCCCTGGGAATCTCCCTACTCCCGCCTACAAATCCCAAAACACCTCTGAACATTAAGCACATGTTCCCTGGCTGACCATTCACCATGAGCAGGCAGCAATTAAGGCCACTACTGACCGCTACTGTCTGGTTGGATCCCCTCAGTCCAGAGATGGCAGGGGAGATTTGGTTCTGTGCCCTTGGAGTAAGTGAGTGGAGCAGGAGGAAAAGCAAGCTGTGCAAGAGGAGTGGATGAGGTGTTGATATTTACCTGTTTTTCCCCTGACGGGATTTATGTTTGCTTGTTTTGTTCTGCAGTGCACCTGTGCTTCTGGCAGCATGGCTAGTAAGGCGGAAGCACCAGCTGGATGGAGCATAGTCAGACATGGACACTGTTCATATTAATTGTTACTGCGTGGCTTTTGGACAACATTTGTTCAATAGAAGCTGTTTGTGATACTTTCCAAAAAAAAATGAACTTCTTCACTGTTTATGCAAAGATCATCTATTCGCTGCAGTTTTATGGTGACGCTTGTGTCTACCAACTGAATTCTCAACGTTCCTCCTTGACTACCCCATAGCCAAGAAAATCATTATGCTCTACCCTGGGGCACTATTATTTTCATTACCATAATTGTTGGAATTATTACTGCAATTTCACCTCCTTGGAGAGGTAAATGGATGGGTCCAAATCCCGACTCTCCACTGACACCTAATTGGCAGGTTACTGAGAGATTGGGCCCGTATACTATATGTCCCATGTAATTGCAGACGTCTGTAATCTTCCTGAAGAAATGATTGGCTTAGGTCTGGAGGTGGCTCCCATGAATACCAAATAAAGGAAATGATGAATCATTGCCTGTGTGCATGGCTCCGAGGGAGCTTTGTTGTCTGTCCCTCGCTCGCCCACCCATATGTTGGTTTGGCAGCACAACAGCAGGGTGGGGAATTAAGGTTGTGGTGCACCTCGAGCTGCTCGGAGAAGAGCTGGTGGGACGGACCGGATTGTCACTTTTGAGGAAGGGTGTTGGACACAGGATGATGCACCATTTGGTGGGGGGTCCAATTAAATGTGAGACTATTTATGCATAGCAACACTGAAAAACTGTGTTCATGTGAGGAGATGAAATACAGATGGAAAAAAAATATAAATAAAAAACTATGCAAAGACTTTAGCAATACTATTTGTTTTAAGACAATGTTGCTTACTGTGAAGAATATGGAATAAGACTGGATAAATGAACAAGTTCAACAGAAAGCATTTTATTCAGCGTAATGGTAACTCTGGATATACCAAGAGACTAACTTTGTAGACAACAAGAACAAATTTCCCCATTCCTTGCAGGGCATGCCTGCAGTAAATCATGTCTTGGGATTCATAGCAGAACAAATAAGCTTTGATTAATTTCTTTAATTCTTTTGGAATTTTATGTATGGCACTAAACTGCAGGCTGCAGCATCTCAGTCAGCACTATTGCTGAAAAGAAACAACCTCTTTTTTCTCCCTTTTCCATTCTGTTTGCTACCAATTTCAAGCCTCTATCAATTTCTCCTTACATTCAAGTTATCAGTGGTCCATATCAAAGAGTGCCGAAATGAACACAGCTCAGCTTGCTCGTCATTAAATATTTGATTAACTTCTCTGAATTCCAATGAGCGAGTTTGCATTCAGTTTCAGCTGAATGTTGCCCCTTGATTAATGACTTTAACGCAGAGGCAAAACACTGACAAATATCTAAATGCAATGATCTCTTAGATGAAAGGAAACTGTAATCAGCCAAACAGAGCTGTATTCATGGTCTAACAGCTAAACTAGCTAGTGATGATAGTTGGCATACACATGAAAGGTCTGGGCACATCTTTTTTCTTTTGTTTTTTTGAACCCAGAGAAGGAAACAAGACATACTGTGCTGTCAAACAAACGCTTTTAAAGGTTGTGTCAGTTTGAGAATGGTCCTGTCTCGGTAGATCCACTTTCATTGTTCTCCTCCCAGAGTCAATGTTTGGAGTTAATTGAAAAAGAGAGTGCGCTTTGAAGTATTGCAGTGCATTGCAGTGGTTAGGAGGTTATTATGTAAGTTAGGATTGCAAAAGAGACATATTTTATCTTATTTTCCCTCATTTGAGGTACATTTTTTGCATACTAGTCGTGAATGAGTAATGTGGTCTAATCGTGTCTAAACCAAGCTAAAATTTATAATACAGTCTATAAAACCTTAATATATTTCTATTATTAAAAATAAATAAATACAAAAAAAAGTTTTACTGCTGTCAGTCTCCACTCAGAGCTGCTGTATTGGTTTTATTTGCTATTGGGCTTCTTGTGATCTGCTTGACAACGCATGCCTGTGGTCCTTAATTGTTATTTACTTTCTTGATTCAAAGAGACACAAATGACTTTGGGCATTTATAATTCATGCATCCATTTATGGGTTCGACCACAGAAATTCATATTCAATTTGCATGCTTATAAAGCACTTTCGTGACAATATTAGTTCCACCTAAAAGCACAAATCAGAGAAATGCAAGGTACTGGCTGTGTTAATGTGGGCCATTACTCAGCACAATTTGTTTGCCATCATGGAAATGCTGGCTGTCATCATACTCTGCAAAACTGCTGTTTCTCTCAGCACTGACTGAAAGTGAATGGTGCAGATTTACTTTTGACCAGAATTCCATCAAGACTATAAGCACTGTGGCTTCTCTTTAACTTTAGTTCAAGAAGCTGGTTGAGAGTTTTCAAGCATTTCTGAAAGGTAGATCAGGTACTCTGGAAAACTCTTCACCTCACCACTTTGGTATGTCAGGGAAAAGTATAGGAGGTATTTAATTTTTGTGAAGGAACAATGCTTTTAATCTCAGACCTTACAAAAGATGTAAGGTGGTACAGATGGCTTCCCAGGAACACCTTGAAGCTTACAAATATTTCCAGTAGAGATTTCATCACTTATCCTCTGCCATCTAATTGTGTATGGAAATATTCCCCCTTAGGCACCAAATAGCTAGTTCTGGCCCATCAGGAAATGGACTCTACAAGACCTCTGAAGTTCTTGGTACTTGGTAACTTGATCCTTTAAGTCCTATAGGTTGTGAGGTGGGGCCTCCATGAATCAGCCTTTTCTGTCCTGCACATCCCACAAACATTTGCTCAAATTGACATCTGGGAATTTGAGGGCCAAGTCAACATCTGGAACTCTTTGTTGTGTTCCTCAAACTTTGGTGGACAGTTTTCGCAGTGCGGCATGGCACATTATCCTGCTGAAAGAGGACAATGCTATTAGAGAATGATATCACTGCAGGAGCTCTTCTGTGGGATCTGGCCACATGGGGTAGCCTTCGATCCTCTCTCGCATCAGTGAGTCTTGGAACACGTTTGGTAGGTACTAAGCACTGCATCCCGAGACCTGCATACTGTTTTGGAGATGCTCTGACCCAGCCAAGCTTGGCTATTGACTCTTGCCCAATTCTCCTGCCTTCAGCCCATCAGCTTAAAAGCTAACTGCTGCCTATTTTTCCAACACCTTGACAGGTGCCACTTTAATGAGATAATCAATGTTTTCACTTCACCTCCAGTACTTTTCATTTAGTGGCTGATTGATGTGTATAATCCATAGCAATTTGTCTTTGTGGGATTTCCGCTTCACATTAAGTCATGGATTCACTACACAATTATTAAAATTCTCTGAACCTTTAAATGGATTTATGGATATAAAATAATGCCAATATTTAAAATACCTTAATACATTAGGTTTTTGCACCAGTTTAAACAAAACTAAGAACCACTTGGAAACCTTTATTTTTAAGAGAGTTCTCTAAATCCCATGATATTCCTGGGACTACAAGGAAACTGCCTGTGATTTAGTTCTTCTCTCTAAAGAAGAAAAAGGCACCAGTTCAGAGTGAAAATTCTCCCTAGACTAGTTGACTTCTTTGGTCTCCTTCATTTGTCCTTGCTGTGTGCCTTACATGGCTCTTATCCTTTCTTCCTCAGTGTCATCTCTTTTTCTTTAGTCGGTTTTTATACTGCTTTCTCTGTCTACGCATTTCCCGGGGGCTCTCAGAAGCAAAGGGGAGTTTGAGGCAGAGGGAGCACTGAAGCATTGATAGCTGTTTTCTGGGCATTTCTTTAGCCTGATTTGTGTCATACAGATCTGAATTTGTGCTTCACAAGGAGGACTAGGGGCAGTGGGTGGGAGACATATCACAACCCAGGTGAAGTCCATAGAGGTAATAGAAATAATTGGGGATACATAAATATGGGAAAGAACTCAGGAGCTGCAGTGGCGGATGGCTCAATCTGTGATATGAACAGAAGGATGAAAACATAGCCATTAAAAACTCAGGAAGGGAGCGCTGATAAGTATGAAGTATTTCCCACCTCAAATGCTGAATTTCATTCCATTCTCATTTACAGCGGAGCCCTGTGTGGTGCCCAAAAGTGATTACAATTATTTTAGTGCAGTGATTTCTAGCTCTTTCTTAACATTATCACACCTTTCCCATCTTCCTTCAAAATCGTATGGTCCTCTAAGTCCTTAGAGCACAGTGACAAAATCGGTAGTGTCTGTGGGAGTGTAATCTTCAACACTTTCCATTGTCTACCTTCACGCTTTGATGTATGCGGTTTAAATTGTAGCAGGCAAAGGCTTCAATTAGAAAAAAAGAGCTCCCTCCACATGCTCTCTGCCTTCTAGGCACTGTTTGCTCCTCAAGAAAGGCCATATGGAGAGATGCTCCACAAAATATTGTGACTGGCATAAGGGATAGAGAGGTTGGCACAGTCAGTTTTAGTTCTCCCTTATTTATTTGTTGACTACTCTACATTTTGTTTGCTTGCATATGTGTGTGAATGAGCCCAGCAATCATCCTTACTTAGCTCTGTGGGACATCTTGCCTCATAGTGTGGACAGTTGGCCGCAAGGGAGTGTTCCACAGTGGAGAGCAGCCGTCCTTAGGGGCCGCAGCTTTGTCTTGGCAGCTGTCAGGTAAGGCACGGTTGAGATTCCTGGTATTTGCGTCAGCCGTCTTGACAGGCATTGACTGATGCAAGCTGACACTCTCCCTCTTTGGCTTTGACAGCAGGCGCTCAGCAGTCCTGTGTCCTGGTTTTTAATTATCATTGTGCTGTGCCTGTTAACTTTGATCACCATTACCAACAGGGATGGAGTATCCTTGGTGGATGCAATACTGCTGCCTTCCAGCCAGGGATGGCATTTGTCACTTTCTGCACAGTCACTCTTACAATACTGAGAATAAAATGCGATAGATGACAAATCACATGCCTTTGTGAGTGTTGAGGACAATTCCATGCACAAGGTAGAGCGTAGCCAAAAAGACAAACAAGGGCGGGGAGGACGAAATGCATCCATTTGTGAGACCTAAATCGAGAGGCCATCCCATGCAGGGCAATCTAGAAATAATTCAGCCGTCAATATCACCTTAATCATTGGTGTGGTGGCACTTAGGAGGCATTTTCTCTGTCTCACTACTGAGAAATTACAAATGAGCCAAGGCCTGTGCGCTCTCTGTCACATCCCTGTTGCCCTATCCTCAGCAGACAGAATTGCAGAGAGGAACAAGAGAAAAAAGAAAGTGAAGGAGAAGAGGAGAGATCATAGATTTACAGAGGATATACCGCAGAGAGAAGGCAAATAAGGATGTGACCAGCTTTTTACTTCTAGGAGTGGTCAAAAAGAGTGTAGCCAGTAGTTCATTATTCAATAACTGTAAATAGGTATAGAGTGCCATGCAGAGAAAAAAATAAAAAATAACGGTGACCATGCAGCCTTTGATTCTTATTAGGTATATTAGTCAATTAGGTTGTAATTCCATGTACATTCTTAATGATATGCCTTTTGCTTAGGTCTACTCAGAACAACATAACCCAATGCATTAACATCAACACATAAAACAAGTAGTTTAGACTTTGGCATTAAAGTAGATCAGACAACTGCTTTAGTTCTAGGAAAAAAAATTTTCTATGGTCAAAGCATAACCTTAACACATCAGTCTGAGCTATTATGAGATATAAATGCAAAGAGAGATGACGTATCTCCAGGACAAACCTGAATATAGATAGAAACAGAGCCAGAAAACAAGAGTTCAGACACAGAAATGAAAAACTTAAAGGCCCTGAGTAATGTAGACCAGGCAATGTGGAAAAACAACCACAAAGAGAAGAAACTGAGGCAGATAAGAGATTTGTGGACAGATTAAGAAGAAGAGCAAGAAAGCAGCAGGGAGGAACAGATGCCCCATAGATTTGCCTGTCACATTCAGACAACACCAGCTACTGCAGCCTTGCTGCACCTTAAGTGCCAGAATGGAGAAGGCACTGCTGGATAACACCAGTTACCCCTGAGCAGATATTTTCAGGGAATGCACACTCACTCCCACGTTACATGCTAGTAACTTAGGATGTGGCACTAAGGGAATCATTTTTATCCCTGAACTGTTTGTTCAATTTAATCCTTGCAATCTATGACTAAACCTGCTGCGCCATTTGTAAATGCATTTTTTTTTCGGCAGTGTAGTCCCCATAGAAATTAGGCACCGTCAGTCTCAGTACATTAAAAACAAGATGAGATGGACCTCCACTATTGTGTGTTTAACCTGCAATAAATTACTTTTGGAGTGGAGGCATTAAACCACTGACTCACAGTTGCATTTGGACTTTCTCTAGATAACATCTACAAGAAATGTGTGGACAGTCATACTCCAGTAATGATGTGTTGATTCCTGGCCTACATGTCTGGGACACCAGACTGTCACACTGAGATGTTACCATCCAGTCATCTAGGAATATTCCTAGATTATTCCTCATTTACATTTTCATTTACACTGACCAGCTGACTCTGTAATGGTACCACTATTCTGAGCTTTCTTAAATGGAGGGAGAGCAACAAAACGGTGGAACCTCAGAACTGAGCGTGCTCTGATCAGACGCATTGCTTCACCTCAAGAGCACAAGGACAGTGCGGCACTTTTACAACTGATGAAGGGTCTAAAAGATGATGGACTTTCTGAACAACTACAATAGCAGATTGGTTGCTGATGCACCCCCTTTTCAAAGGGAGTGTGAAAGGATTGTTTAGTCCAGGGCACTGTTCACTACAGAAGTGTGAATAAATGCCGATATCCTGCTCCATTCTCTGGCAGCAAACACCTAGAGTATCGATTGCCTCAGGCACTGCCCTTGGAGAAGGTTATTTCACAGAGAATTACCCATCGAGCACTGAAAACCACCCATTTGATGTGGCTGTAGAAGGGGCAGCTACTAGGCCTACTGATACTAACTGCATCATCCATAGTGCTGATACACACAATGCGTTGACCTTCCCTTCTCCTGTTTTCTGCTCTTCTGCCTCTCACCCAATCCCCCACTTTTTTCTCCAAAGATGTAAAACACGTCTTGTTCTTTGGGTATACTCAATCAGACTCTTGACCTTGACAAGCCCATGGCTCCAGCCCATGATCATAAACATTGCCCTGAGCATGCTGTTCCGGGGCTACACCAGGTCATTTGAGATGGGCGATGGTGATAGTGTTCAAATTTGAGGGGGATAGGCAGGGTGAGATTGGCCCTGCAGGGATCTGAACTCCTGTGATGATCTTGGGTCTCTGTGGTGAATGCTTGTAGCCTTGATGTCTCTCTGGTCTTTCATATACCTGAAGGTATGTATGTTATGATGTGAAAGTTGGATTATAAATGCTCAGTGTTTGTGGGAATGGGGATATGTAACATCTTTTTGTATGCATTAGGGATTTTTTCCACTGAAAAAGTGATTATTTTTCCCATAGGTCATTTGTTCACAAATAAAACGCTCAATTTTATGATTAGTTATTCTGTGGTGTTCTGTTATTGGTCACCCTTCAGTTCAGCTGATTATTTACTCTCTCAGGTGAAATGATTCCATTATTAATAAGAGCACCAGAATGCAAACTAAAATGATATGTAAATGTGTTGATTAATCTTTTCAGAATTATTACTTATTTACTTTTTATTGCTATTCATGAACTGTCGTTACTCAGAATTGTACTTCTGTCAGACAAAAAAAAGTTTTAACTGGTAAAAATATAATACAAAATAAAATCTTTTTTATTTAAATAGTTTTATTTATTTATTTATTTATTTGAAATGAGCCATTTTCATGAACGATGCTAATGGACATCTTTATTAATTTCAATTAATATATTAAACCATAAGCATGCTGAATGATGCACTGTTTCTGTTATAAATGTTTGTCATTAATGGACTCAACGACTTCAAAGCCATGTGCAAATATGACTTCTAGTATTTCAATTGAAAATGTGAAGTATGTTTAAACAAAAACAAGGAAAAGGTTCTCTGCTGCAAAGTCTCTACTTTAATATTTTAGCCGTTAACATAAAATATAGGAAAAGTAAATGCTTTAGATTTTACATTTTTCTTCCACCCACTACCTATTGGCTAACGGTACTGGTGGCGGTCATCTTTAACTCAGGCTTCGACCGATCCAGTATGGATGTTTGTTCGTTATCCACCTATTGATTTGGCACCGGATGCCCAGTTTTACACTGGATGCTGGATAAAATATGCTGTCTTGTACATCCCAATTGGCTGGGTTATTATACCCATAATATAAAAATACACTCAATTAATGCAGCCACTGTTTTCAATCAATGGCTCTCTTCCCTACTTTCTCACTACTGCCTCCCTTTTATAGGCTGCATATTCAGAAAATGTTTATCAGTGAAGAGGCATGAAGATGCAGCATCTGGTTGTAAATGATACTACACAGTGTGTGTGTATTTATCTGAATCATCCTCTCGTGCTTTTGGCAGAAAAACACTCAAGTATGGCAAATCAGCAATCAAAGGGCACAAAATCATAACAGAGGGATCATTTTTTAAATCCAATCATTCACACTCTCACAAAAAGCCAAACAAGAGGGATGGCCAGCCCATGACTTGCTATTGCTATATTGTTCCAAACAGTTCCAAACATTTTCACTGTTAATGCCTTAGAGACCTAGTGTCATGATATCAATATGTTTAGTGGCTGCCTATGATGAAGGCAAACCAGTTCTCTATCCTGCCAACATCATCTGGTGTTCTTCAGTGTGTGAGTGGCTTATCTTGCATGGGTATTTACAATTTAATGTCAATCAATTTGTCAAGAATTAGATGAGAGTACAATTCCTGAAAGAAGGAGGAAATGGAAAGATTTCCAGTTGCAGATCAAGTGATTGATCAGTTACATTAAGAAGTGGATTTAAAAATCAAGAACAGATTATTTTACAAAAGGGATTTCATCTTATTTTAAAAAGTAACTCTTTCATTTACCCATCACAGCCATCAAAATCTTACATTCTTTAGTTAATTATTCTCTTTTGCTTTGCAACATTAGTGTATAGTCAAATATACTGGAGCAATAAGGGTTATGACAATAAAGTAGGATGATGGCAGAAATGACATTGGGGTTATGCACAGTTCATGATATTATAGCCTTTTTCATGTATGAACAAAGAGCAACGTGTGAGCATAGTCAGGCCTGGACATTGTACAGAGGTGCTCATTCACACATGGGACTCACAGCAGGAGATTTCACACATGCAGCACACAAAGGTGAAGAAGCAGCTAGGACATTTCATCACTCCATCACAGGACTTCTCTAGGATTATTAGTTGAAGAAAAAAAAGATAAAGTTGATAAAATTAGGTCCAACTGGACACAGAAAGCCTTTTTATCTTCTCCTTTCAGCTACTTTGTCATGAGACGATTATATGATGTTGTTTTTTAATCACAAGCACCTTTACATCAGTGACCTGTTAATTACCAGACAGTGAGCACACATTCTTTTCTCAATGTAAGATCTCGCTAGCTGTCTCCTCCATCTGTCGGTCATTGTTTTCTCTGCTTCGTCCCATATTGATATTCATCAGTTTTGCTCAAAATGATTATGACTGTTTATTCATATTTATTGAGTGTGTATGAATGAACCTGTTAAATAAACGTTTAATAATTTTAAATAATTCATTCATCAAATACTCATCGTAAAGTATAACCACTGTTTCTTTAAGGTATCTAGTGATGAAATGTAGAATTTTTTAATGACAAAAAAAAAGGTCTTTCTTCTTTTTGCTAATATAAGTAAAACAAGGGACTGAGAGGTTTTGCATACATTTTCGATCAGATAAAGCAGAAATGTGGCAGGCAGAGAGGTTCCAGAGGGGTGATTGGCATAATTTTTACTAGCTTTTGTTATCATATGCTGACATGGGATGCACACGTATACACACACATGCACATACGTGGAAAAAGATGGAAGATGGAAAAGGGAGAAGGATGAGGTCAAAGCTGCAGTTCAGATTTATGGAGTGCCGCTTCACTTTTTAAAAGCTGTGCTGTATTGCATTAACTCTGCGATTATGGGGGAGCAGGGAGGAGTATCACTAAATCATGTCCACTTTCATTCGGCACTGGCGTTTTATTGATGGATAGTGTTTGCTCCTCCGTGTTCGGAATGCCCCATCAAAGATGCTCGCTCAAGCGTGGCAGATTTTCGTCCTTTGATGAGGAAAATGATTTTTTAACAATGAATGTTGAACTATACCATTTTAAAAACAATTGAAACGGGTTTCTGTAATCTGAGTTTGAGCCCATAGTATTACCTGAGGTACAGATCTCTGAAAAACTATTTATGGTACTGGTAGACCTATTTTTAGTCCAGTATAGGGAACATAAAGTATTTATGCATTGTGCATAAGTCATTGATTCTCAGTGCCATCCCTGAGGACCCCATGCCCTGCACATTTAGCATTTTCTCTTGGCGCATGCTGGTGTAATTGTGTTGCAAGATGGAATTAAATATATCAGATTGTTCTATTGGCTTTGTCAGAAATGTGGAAATGGTGCCATACAACAGGGATGAGTTTCCCCATTTAAAGGATCTTCAGTTGGATTTGTAGACTTATGCTTTCATCACCGTATGCCTAAATAAAACTTACATGTGAAAAAGAAGGAAAAAATCTAATTAAAATTCTGTAATGTTGAGGCAGGTATTTACAAAACATGGAGTCTCAGTGTTGCTAATTTGCATTTAAATAAGAAATTACTGTGTGATAGCCAAATGCGCTCGATCATAAAATATCTAAAATTTTGGTTCCTCATTTACTTATTAATTCATTTTATATGGTCTGCTCATTAAGCAATCTAAATTTTGCCTTGTAGAAAAGGCAGGAGTGTCTGCAGTTATCCACAGTTTATAGGGGATTTAGTCACAGGAGCTTACTCTTCCCCTAATATACAGAATAATCACATTTTACAGAATTTCATACTTTACTTCCTTCCTCCAAACAAGCAAATTTACAGTAATGTTCTCTTTCATTTATAGGTAAGTCTCAGAGCGAAGAATTTAGGGTGATGGTGATTGTTCATCGTCATCATCATCATCATCACCATCACCATCACCATCACCATCACCATCACCATCATCATCATCATCATCATCATCAGAACCACAATGATCTTCACCATCATTGTCATCATTATCACAGCCACTTATTATCAACACTTCTGTCACTGTCAAGTTTTTGTTTTTTGTCTGAAAAGACAGCTCCTTAGTCATCATCATCATCACCACCACCTCCACTGTGTACAATCTTCACTTCCTTCAACAGTGTTAACACTGCCTTTGCTCCAATCATCATTATGGCTACTGATTACTGCTGATACAGTGTCATTAAGTTGTCAGACCTGTTAAAAAAGTAAAAGAAGAGACACTCTCCGGTGGGACGGACTCCTCCGCCTGCTGGCTAGTGAACTGAAGTGGAACATCGAGACAGATGTTCTGCTCAATTAAATGAGGACTATAGTTAGCTTTCACAAAATTTCTGCCATTTTTACCCTCATCAGCAGTGATATAAAAAAAACTAGATTGGTTCATTACCCATTCCGATCTACGGTAAGCCCTTGACTTTCTCAGCAGAGGCAATCTGTGGAAGAACACCTGTCTGTATTGATAAGGCATGCACAGCCAATGAGACTGTTTAACTCAGTAATAGAGTTTCAGACTTTCAGCTGCTGCTAGGTGTTGCATAATTATTCAGCTTAATCCACATTTTAGTGCTTTAAATACTTTGTTTTTTCTTTCGTTTATCTTGATCATTTCTGCGTTAGAAAGCCCAATTCCGTTAAACTCAGGAACCACATATACGTCTTCTGTTAACCATGACTGCACCTTCTGCAGGAACTGCTTAGTTTATTTTGGTTTATTCATATAAATCATAAGTTATTGGTTTAGTATAGGGCTTCAGAGTCAGGCTGGAAATGATTTGTCCTGTGGCAAAAAAAATTACATCAGTCTTTCTAAACTTGTAGGAAATGTCACAGGATGCTGGCACTCATCAGTCAAGCTCGACAATCTATGTCAATATAGATTTTCCAGCAGGAGACTGTCCACTGACTGAGATCATGTGACAGTGTCTTATGATATTTTTCATATTGTTTCTGTTGCAAAATCAATAAGCACATCTTAATTCCTCAGGAAACGGGCAAGCGATTGTTAAAACAGCACTGCGGTGTCAAAAAGTGCACCCCATAGGATTGCAGGGATTAGACTCTCCTTCAAAAAAAAAACAAAAAAAAAACAAGATTTTAATAAGAAGAGATCAAATTGAGCACCTAGACATGGTCTCCTGTGTGTACTGCAGGGGCCTCTTAACCCCAGACCAAACTAATTCACTCTGCACTTTTCCTCCTTTCTAATAACACATCACACTGTGTTCCTGTTACGTTGGTTATACAACAGATCATAGTGCTTATTAAAGGGCCAAGAATGGTAATGGCCATGACCTTTTTTGTAAAACTAAATGCTGACATTTGTGGAAAAGATAAGTCTTGCTTTTTCAACCACAGCCACATATTTATTTTGTGAATACGGATCCTTATTTCTGCACTGTGAATGTAAGATATGCAAACGTGAAATTAAAGCTCATACGGCAGCCGTGTGGAATATACTGTTGCAACATCCCCTTTGTTAAAAAGCCTGAAATGATGGCACGATTAAGTTCATTTGGCCCTGTTTCAAAATGGATCTAAAATTCAATATTAAAGTCTTTAGGGGTGTCATTAAACAATAGTGCATTGTGAGAAACATGTAAACAATATCTCTCAGAGCTCAAATCACAGCTCCTTCTATATTAGTGTGAAAAACACATGCATGCAACAAGTAGCTTCTCAATTTTTTATCATAAGGAATTTTTGATTCCCTGAATCCCTGAATATTTGATGCCTGAATCATCTCAGTAGCGCTTTGTCATTTAGGGAATTTTTTTGACCAGTACTTCATTTGCCCAGTAACCTATGCCATATTTCTTACTTGCACATGGATGTTTAAATGTTATGAATATTAAAATTCATAAATTGTATTTGTTAAATATGAGCTAAACTGGACCACTCAAACAGATACTTTCCTATACCTTCCTTCTTTAATGAAATGCAGAAGCTGGAACCAATTTAAATCTCCATAGCAATGGCAGATTGAGTTGGTTGCCAGGGGTTTTTAGATTCGCGCAAGTATAAGTGTTTCCAGTGAAATAAAAAGTGACGTGCATAGTCATGAAATGAATATAGAAATCTTTGATCATTTTTCATTTACATTTACAGTACTGAGCACGTAAGGAGGTGGTGGTGGTCTGGTGGAAGGATACTTGCCTATAGATCTATGGACAAAGCGGTGACAAGTTCTAGCACTACCACCACTGGGTTCCTGAGCAAGACCCTTAACTCCGAGTTGCTCCAGGGGGGACTGTCCCTTTCATTTGGACATGGAAGTCACTCTGGATAAGAGCGTCTGCTAAATGCTGTAAATGTAATGAAAAAAAAAAAAACAATGTTCTTTTTATTCGTATTGTTTCTTTAGAACAGGAATGCCCAATCCGGATTCTGAAAATCCACCACACAGAATTTAGCATCGCCATAATGTACACCTGATCCAGGTAATGAGGGTTTTCAGCAGCATCTGAGAACTAAAACCTGGCAGGGTTGTGGCTTACAGGTTGATAGAAAGTCTTACTACGAGATGATTTATGTATGTATGTATGTTTTTTTTTAAAGAGATTTATCTGTCCTGGGGTTTTTGCCACATATATTACTTACCAGAGTCTTTTGATGTCATCTGTGTTAATAAAAATTTACATTTAAGTTTTTTTTTGTTATTAATAATGGTGTACCAGCATTCTGCGCTGACATGGTTGTGCTTGCTGGTTCCCAGTATTGCTCAATTTATTAGGCTGCTGCAACACGCCTTGCAGTATTACTTTATTAAATGAAATCTAGCGTGAAACCACAAAAGCCACAGATGTATTTCACAGGGAAACTTTTGTTACTGGGGCAGTGGTGGCCTAGTGGTTAGGGCGTTGGCCGCATGATCGGAGGGTCGGGGTTCGAACCCCTTCCCGATAGGTTGCCCTGAGGTACCCTTGAGCAAGGTGCCGGCCCTGTCAAGCTCCTCCCTGCGATGGGCTGGCGACCTGTCCAGGGTGCGTCCCCGTCCTTCGCCCTGTGTGAGCTGAGATGGACTCCAGCACCACCCGTGACCCTGTTTGGGACAAGCGGCAGAGAATTAGTTAATTAATGAATGAATGTTGTTAACTTATCCAACATTTCACCCTAAAATCTAATCTTTTTTCTCTTTGCATCATTTTACTTTTGACATTAATTAAAGTGAAAGTGACTTATTTATGTGAAACACAGTACAGCACACAGTGAACCACAATGAAATTCAATCTTTAACCCATGCATACTGTGCAGCAGGGTGCCAGGGGAGCAGTGATAGGGACGATACCTTGCTCAAGGGTACCTCAACTCCCTAACCACTAGGCCAGTGCTGCCCCATGCATAAATTTCCCAAATGTTGGATATTGTTAAGAAATGGTAGTGAACACTTGGGGAAGCAGTGCCCTAATAGTTAGAGAATAGGCCAGGATCAAAAGATCATGGGTTCAAATCCTGGACCAGTAGGTTGTCCTGAGGTACCCTTGAGCAAGGTATCATCCCCAACACTGCTACATGGAGCACTGGATTTTGCTGCCCACTGCTGTAGTGTCTGTGTATGTGTTAAATGCTGAGGATACATTTTCTTGTGGTACACTGTGTGCTCACAATGAAGAATTCACTTTAACAGAAAGAAAAATCCTCTTTAACAAAACAAAAAAACATAGAACTACTATATTCCTTTCCCTCTGTTTGGAAACCTGTTCACATTTTGACCTTGGAGCCAAGAGATTCATCAGAACTCAGGGCAGGAGATTTCCAGGATGAACATTGAGCATTGCTGTTTGGAACACACACTAAGTTTAAAAACATTAAATCATGATTTAACATGTCTTCTATTGCTGAGTATGTTTATTTTAAATCATAATCGTATTGATCAAAGTAAATAAATCAATAATCCACGAATGATTGCAACCGTGCACTTGCTCGCTGAGTGATCCTGACCGAGAGGGAGAACTGTAATGAGGTGTGCATGAGTGGGTCAGCTGACTCGGAGAAATATCCAGCACATGTGTAGAATACTAGAGAGCCTGAGCCGGACTCTTGAGCCTGATAGAGATCAATGTGCTTCTTTGTGCAATAGCCAGAGTTTAATTCAGCCGCTTACAATTTTTTATCCCTTTTCTCTCCCTTGCCCCTCCTATCCTTCTTTACTGGTAGGCCTTGACAAGCATTTAATGTTCCTCCAAGAGTGGATGGGTAATCAATTTATAAGACTTAATGTATGTATCTACATCTGATCTTAATTAATAGAAAGGGAGTCAGCTGAAATGGCATGCAAGCTATGCCACAAGGGAGTGATGGGTAGGGAAGTGGGTCATGAAAGGGGATTTGTATTTAGCCTGTGTTCACTATAGTGCTTGCAATTTTTGGGCTCTGCATTCATTAATTATCTCTTTTCATCCTCAATTACTGTCCCAGAATATCATGTTGAGGGCCACAAGGGAATACAGTAGAACATGAACAGGAAAAAAGTGTAGGAAATTGTGAAATATATTATTTCAAAGGTGCTGCTAGAAAGCTGTTATTATTACCATCAGGTTTATTTATATTTAAGAACAATGGAACAATACAGAATCTAATTGTAATCTTATTATAATTAAATCATACATTACATAAATTACAAATTTAATTTAGAATTTGTTTTGACATATTTGAGTCTGCTCTTGCTTCCTTGTGAATTGGCAAAAACACAGGCATTTTATTTTTCAGTTTCATATTAAAACTGTTACAATCAAACCTGATTCTCAAATGTAAATGATAATAAAGTCTTTCTTTAGCTTACGGGAAAATGGGGGACTTAGACTTGCCATTAAGACACTTGGCCCTGAAGACTCAGAGACTCGAGTCTCAAGGTGGATTCACTCAAGGCGAGTCTCAAGGTGGATAAATGTTCTGCTTCTGAAAGTTAAAATGTGCATTTTGGTGAAATGGTCAGGGGTTTTTTGAAATCTGGTTTACTCTGAAAGGTGTGGATTGAGTTGAGTTGCTGGATAGCTTTTAAATCACATCTATCAGCCCTGGACACACGTTCCTGTCCACTCGCTGGCATTTAGGAGGTGGATGGGTATCTGATAGAGCGGAGGTCTTTCTGTGCCACTACCCTCCGCTCCTTCACAGGTAATTGACTTTATTTCAGAATCATTGAAGCGCTGCCAAACAAAAGCCCGTGAGTCCAGCAGTACATCATGTCCCATCAAACATGTCTTTTTCCTGCACATGGCTGTGTTTTATATAAGGTTTTGGTTATTTATTTCATTATTTTGAAACAGAGCTAGGCTGTTGTGGCTGAGTGGGCTTGAGATTGGAGCTCTAAGGGGATGTGGGGTGATGAGGAGGAGGCCAGAGGAGCAGGAGCGCTGGGCCTCATTGATCAGATGATGGAGTACTGGTGTGTTTTTCAGAGATAGAGACCCATCCAGCCTTAGGCAGCGATGTGATGAGTGGAAAACAGCTGTAGAGCACAAATGGGAGTAAAAACAGCTGAATGAGAGAGGATGAGGGAAATTGAGTAGAGCAGAGAGCATTCATGCCCCTCCATGGCAGAATCTTTCATAACCCATGTGCTCTGTAACATGTTTGCGTGGCGTTTTAGTGAGTGCGCCTCCTTGTCAGGCATTAATGGTGGCCGCCTGAGAGCTCTGAATGGAGATGAATGAGGCAGGTGAGAGCATCGTCCCGTGTCGGCGTTGCACTGCGTTTGACTTAGTACTTATGAAAGTCAAGCTGTTGTTTACTATTGATCTCCTCTTAATGGTCATTTAGAATGATTAAAGGCTTTAGGTATGCCCATATTCCTTCGAGGCCTCCCGTGTATTGGTCCTCACTCTATGTTCATTACTCTCTGGAAGGAAACAGAATGACCCCTGGCAGGCTCTCATACACTGGCCGGTCTGACTATGAGACTAGTCTCCATTAACATACTCTTCAACTTGGCTGCCTTTTATCAGGGAATGGCTGGGCAAAGACCTAGCGCACTATAAGAACCTGTTCTTTTTGTAATTATGCCAGTGAGCGATTTTCAGTTGCAAACCCAAACTTGTCTGAGAGCGTTCCACAGCATCCATTTATAAGAGCCCTGGTGGGATTGTGCATTTGAACTCAGACATACTGTTTATAGTTTTCCTTTGAGGCAGTTTTACTTGATACATCAAACCCAGACCAAGTGAGTTATTATGTATATTCCCCCCTTGGTTTTTCTTCAACAAAAAAAAAATTCACCATAATAATAAGGTGAGATGTGAATACTACAGAGCTATTTAAGCAGATGCAGTGGTTTCACTTTAACATTCAATACCTCAACAGGAAAGTGAAAAACATTAATCAGGTTCATTTCACAGCCACCTCACAAACTACAACTCCCAGAATTCTCGTTCTTAAACCCTACTTTCCACTGCGTGTCTAATTTATACAGAGACAGTGTAAATTTTGCGGCATGAAGTCTTACAGTTCAGGTCATGGTAGTCTTGCTTTACAAAGGCAGTTCCTCTATTATCCCAGATTTAGATAACTAAGCTATGATTAAATGATTAATTTTAATCACTTGCTGTTAAATACACTATCCGACATGATACTCTACTCACACACAGCACTGTCTGTGATCTGCGTCGGAGCACTGCACTGCACTGCACTATTCCATCATGCTGTATATGAGGTTTGCTCGGATATCTTTTGCATTGTGTAATATTTTCAACACTTCAACACAGGTTATGTGTGTTATATCATTTTTACTGTTCAGTGTGCGTATGGATGAAATGACAATTAAGAATGTCAATTACTTCAAATAAGAATGTAAAAGTAGTTTGGAGCTGGAGTTCGTTATGGTAAAGGCTACACCAGTGATAGTATTTTGTCCTGTCAAGGTGATAAGGTCCTGGATATGTTTTCCAGGTGGGATGGTCCAGGTATTTCGGTGTTGAGTTAGCATGTTCTCCTTGTGTTTCCTTTCACAGCCCTACCAGAGATTCTAAATTGTCCCCTAGATTTATCTGTGCGTCTGCCCTGTGATATCTGGCAACCTGTTCAGGGTGCTTTTCTGCCTGGGATAGGCAACAACATCTTTGACACTACTAAGATAAGCTGCTTAGAGAATGAATGAATGAATGAACGAATGTTGAATGAATGAATGAATGAATAAATGAATATTGATCAATATGACTTGATTACCTGACTTGATTGAAGACTGAATAGTCTTCAAATAATGCCTTTAACATAAGGAAAAAAAAAACCTGAGATGTCCACTATTATCAGTTCTGGATTGGCCAAAGGTTTGGTGCAGGAGCTATTAAGGATCACAGTCTGTTGCCATGTTAAGGCCTGATAATCCACTCTGGGGAGAACACACTAACACTAACAAGCCCCCACCATGCCACCACTGTGAGGAGAATGATCAGCCACTCACATAATTCATGCTCACTGGTGGCTCTATTGATCTGACCATTGGTGAATGGGGTACAAGAAATAAAGTAACTAACTAAAAATATTCAGTAGGCTGAAATGAATTATATTAGGTAGGTGTACCAAATAAATGGTTTGTTAGTGCAGGTGATATTTTGTTGGAATTTGAGATGAGAATTTTTTCCAAGTGTGCTTTATTCTTTCCTCTGCATAGGACATGATTTGTTTTCAGATGTGAGAGCTCTTGGTAAGGGAAGAGTGTCTCCCAGGCTCAGAAAAGGTCTCAAGGATGTTGTACCTTTGTTTAATGCCATTCTCATGCAGAGCTGGTCTAGAAGAACACTGGGACAAGCCTTGAAACAAACTTCACAATCCATCTCACTGTAGACTGTGGCTTTTGTTTGCAGGCTTGGCCTCAGCCAAGAGTTCAGGAAGTGTTGATGGCTCCCCCAGATACTGGAACTTCACCTGGACAGCAGAGGACGAACTTGGCTTCCCCAAGGAGATAGCACCAAGTGCAAGTAAGTCACCTGCCATCAGCTCTGCTCTGTTTTTCAGCCTGACGCAGCTGGAGAGAAGAACGGTCCTTTATTGGCTGCGATGTGTGTCGGCAGCTTCCTGTCAGCATGTATATACATCTCTGTCTCATTCATCACTTATTTTTACAGTTCTTGACTGTCTGGGGCTGAATGTGTGGAATGCGGTTGGTCTGATCAATAAATAAGCTCAAGCTCAGAAATCCTAAAATATTAGATCCAATGCTGTGAGCCACTAATGCTAAATTAATTTTGAAGGGAATTTGTTTAGAGAAAAAAGGAAAACAGAGATAGAAACATACAAGGAATGGACAGAGATAAACATCAAGACTGAGAGCAAGGACTGACAGTTTGCTCAGTATGTGTGCTCCATTTACAAGACACTAAATTAAGCGTAATGAAGTGCAAACATCAATTTTTTATTATAGCTCATGACTAAGCTGCAGTTCTCCTTAAAAATGATTTAATAGTTATTTCAACACATAATTGTAATAACATACTAAACAACCAAGAAAAATGAAAAAGTTGGGAATGCAACATGTAATCCTTAAATAACAAGCCCAAATAGAATAGATTGAGTGCTATGCAACATTAATAGTGTGGATTCGGTATAAATCAGTTTGATTAATTCGGGTTCAAATCAATGTAATTCATACAGTTCAATTTTACATTTCAGTTCCATCATGTCCAGTTTTCCCTTTAGATAGATAGAATCAGCCATAGGAGAATGGGTACCATTTTGAGTCCTGTGTTCTCCCAAGGGTTGTTCTTCCAGCTTTAGGGACGTTTTCGCCATCAGCATGCGCACTAGGCGCTCAGACTCCGATTCTGCTAAGCCGCTTTGTGAAAACGGCTGCTATAAAAAGTGCCATATAAATAAAACTGATTTGACTTTTTCTGTTCATCTGACATATTTTACCAAAGCAGCTGGATATTAATGTAGCCCCAGACCCCTAGAGACCACTGGAGATAGTGGTAGGAGCATGCTTGTATGAGCAGGAAGAGAACAGAGATAACAATACAATCCAGTCACCGTGCACACAACAGGTTTAATGAAGAAAAGTTATTGAAATCAAGCCAAAGAGGAAAAATACAGGCAGTCAGGATTAAGCAAGCTCAAAAACAAATATAGATTAGACAAATACACAAAAACATTAGGAAAAGAAATGGAAAACAAAACTTTAAAAACTAAAACTTTTCAGATGAGCAGGGTATGCAGTTATATGCAAAAGTTTAAACATTTCCAGAAAAGGATTTTCTAATGAGAGTTCACTTTTTCAGAATGTGAAAATGATGAAAGCATAATTTTTGTCTTTGAGATTCACGCTGCTGTGATGGTCGTGTTAAGTTGTGCATCTCCAGCCACTAACGATAGCTACCGTTTGGCTAAATTGAAAGTGAAAGTGATAACCCTTCTCATTGTGAGGTCACAGCACAGCAGACAGTGAACCACCACGAAATTGGACCTCTGCATTTAACCCATGCAAACACCGTGCAGCAGTGGGCAGCTTTTGAAAGCGCCCGGGGAGCAATGACGGGGACGGCACCTTGCTCAAGGGTACCTCAGGGCAACCTATTGGGAAGGGGTTCGAACCCACAACCCTCTGATCATGCAGCCAACGCCCTAACCACTAGGCCACCGTTGCCCCAAATGTTGGGAGACAAGAACTCCCACATTGAGATGTATAAAGATAGTATCAAGTTCTTCTAATGGACAGTGCAATTATTAGCAAAAACAGTTACAAATGTTTTAAAGATTTTTGTTAAACCAGACTAATATTAGTGAAGAACTGCAATCACTAGTTCCTGTAAGTCCCATCACTGAAGGCCTTATAGTTCTGATTGGTCAACAATAACGCACGTCATTAGATGCATTATTTGATGTGACATACTCACAATTTTTGCTTAGAATTTCTCAGAATTTCTGTTTAAGTGTTGAACTGAACATGTTTCAGAAAGAAATAGCATAGAATCTGCCTTTGAAGAGTAACTGAGAAATAAAATGTGTTCTTTGGGAGATACGTATGTACTTTTTGGACCAAAACCTTAAATCAGCCACACATATCATTTGATCAAATTCGTCCTGTGATGTATAAAGTACATGTAGAAAGTAGTCCTACTGAGCTGAATGAGCTGAACAGCTGGATGTGAGGTCAAATTGGAATATTTATTGTAAATGGGCAGAAATGGCCTAGTCGTTAGGGAGATTGGATGATTGTGGATACCCTTGAGCAAGGTACCGTCCCTGTCACTGCTCCCTGGGTGCTTTCAATAGCTGCCCCCTACTGCATATGTGTGCATGGGTGATTTCGTTGTGTTGTGCTGTGCTGCGTTTCACAATGACAAGGGTTGTCGCTTTCAGTTTTCACTTTTTTCAAATAGTCTGGTAATAGTGAATAGGCTATTATGTAGGGATTCATCTGGAAGAATAATTGTTTGTTGGAAATGTATCATCTTGAGAGTGGGGGTAATGGGAGGTGCGTTTCTAATTTGTCAGTGGGGGAAGGTTTAGGGTTATATTACCTTTCTCTCAATACATGGCAATCCTGTGAAATGGCATGCATTTGCATTTGCATGACTCTGCAAGGGTTTTCATTTAAATGGGCAGATATATGAATTAAAGTCATGTGACAACACCAGTTCCAGTTGCTGAAAAATCTTCATGTTGGTCACAAGGCCTGTTCCAGTTGAAAGTGTTGTGGCTCATTGATGCAAAACAGGGTGGACCGATTTTGGTCTGGTTGACACTGGTTGCAGAGCAAAATATATTGTTACAAGAGATACTGAACAGAATCACTTGGTTCAGACAGATCAGAGAGGAGATGTGTGAGCCAAGCCAAGGACATAATGTGAGAATCAAGACAAGCAAAGGCACTAACTTTTTTAAAATTCTTTTTTCTTTCTAAGGCTTTGACCATTTTTGTAGCAAAGGTTAGTATTTGAATACCAATGATGAGAAAATGCTGTAGAGAAATGTTCTTTTCATCCGACCTGTCTTTTTGGGTGATGGAATAAGTCAATCAGATGTCATGGTAAGGTGCAGAGCAGAGAATTTGGGCGGCCATGAGTGTGACCCCCAAAGTCCTCTTCACATCACAAATACAGATTTCACTTGGCAGTGACTGTGTCTGTGTGTGTGTGTGTGTCTTTGTGTGTGTGTGTTCTTCATGTCAAAGGTCAGGCTGTCTGTGACAGTGTGGTGCAAGGCTGTCACCCAGCTGTTTGGACAGAGCTAGAGGGTGATTGACGTAGGGAGACTGGGGATGGAGAAGACGAGACTGGCCCCTGGAGGCCATGTAATTGGTGTCACTGCTATGCGGGCGCGCTCTCTGATTTATGCTGGACTGGTCAACCCTACTGGTCATCATGGTCATAGCTGTTGCCTTCTGTCATTACTCAGAGTGTCATGGTCCAGCTATGGGACTGATATGAAACAGCTGGCCCACCGCTGTACCGACTCACACCGTCAGTAAACAAAAAGACAAAGTCAAAAGATAAAACCATTCATACATGTGAACTTATGCTGCATGACAGCTACAACTGCTGACTGACAGAATCTATTGAGGGGAGAAAAACCCTTCTGTGTTGTTATTCAGAGACACTGCCACTGATGTCACTGTTTCTGAATTTGATTGCCACTGAATCAACTGTCTCCACAGCAAAAGTATCTGACTGAATGGAATAGACAGGAGCAAGACGGCTTTAACCAGGGTATAAATTTCACAGAAGAACAGGGGCAGCTGGCATAAATAAGCTAAGCTCTCACTCTCTTTCAAAGAGAAATTGGCACTGAAATAAGATTTGATGTTGCCGCTGAAACTTTGGAAGGATAATTTACAACCAAAAGGTTATAAGAAAAAATAACTTCAGAAAGATGGGGCTGATTTACATCTAGCCCACGCTGTGAATTATTACTTTTAGTGCCAGGATGGTATTTCGTTATTTCATTATCTTATTTGAGGTTGCATATAAACTCATGTAGGTTAACTGAGTGTTCTGAAAAGCACATAAATTTGTCTGTGACTCAAATCCCCCCGATCCTTTTTCCTAACAGTTTAAAGACATTTGATGCAATATATTTCCCTTTAAAAGATCATTTCAGATCAAACCACTCAGACTTTATTTGCACTTAAATAATAAAATTATACAGAGATATTGTGAAAAAAAATGCTTTTAAAGCAGGTGAACGGTCTACAGACCTTCCACAATTAAATTTAAACCTGGGTTTTAAAATAAGCAATACTATGGATTTATTTCTAAAGTTTGTGACATTTTTGCTCAATCTAAGTTTGAAAATTATTGTTAGAGAAAGTAGATTTAGAGTCCTGGGGAGTCATGTGAATAGTTTTCTTTTAGAATATTACTTTTTTTTTTGCATATGTTACTAATATTACTAATGTTATTTCCATTTAATCAATTCATCATCTAGTTTATCCAAAATATGCTTCAGTTTTCTCACCTGGACTTGCTTATTATACACAGTAAACTGTGTGCCAATATTGTAAACTTCAAAAGCCTGCATTTAGCAATTCAACTTCATGGCAGGTCATCTGGCCTCAGTGTCCCATAAAAAATGATGATATTAAATGATGTTATAATAATAAATACAATCATTAAAGGAGTTAAGGTCTTTTCTCATCGGAGAACTGCAGAGGCTCGCATAGCTAAATCATTTCTGAGCTCTTTTGTTCAGCGATACAGAGGGATATAAATGAATGATGACAAGTGAAGAAGAAGGTGAATAGCATGCAGCATGCAACCCTTCATGCACTATGATGTATTACGAATGTCCTCACAGCATCTGTTGCGCGCTGGCATTTATTATGGCCTGTAAAGGGAGGTGCTTGGCTGGATGCTGCTGAAGCTAAGGGTGAAGTTCCCTGCACACCAAATCGAGACGGATCTATTCCCCCACAGTCATGACACTAGAACTAATGCTCGCTCTTGTTTGGAGAGCTGCTCTGCCAGAGCCAGCTTCCTCCCATCTGGAGTAAGTGTGATGCGGGTGCCAGAAAACTGCAGGCTGGCATCTGTTTGGGAGTGGGGTGTATGGACATAAAGGCAGAGATGGTCGTTTTCTTCTTTGGGTGGTAGTCAGCGATTTTCAGCCTAAGGTCAAATATCTATGTTGTTACACAAGATGCTGGAGTTGGAACTGCATAAATCATTGGGGCTTGGAAAAAAAGAATACATTGCAGAGAAAACCTACCAGTTACTTGGAAAGTTAATAATTATGCATGGAAATATCTATGCATATACACACACCAAAATGAAGGCAAGTGGGTCACGGCCTTTATAATTCACGGAAATATCTGGCAACAAACCATTATTTGGATGGGTTTCTAAGATCTAAGAGTTTTCTCTTGTGCATCTCTAATTTACTAATTCTCTAACTTACTAATAATTTAAAAAAATTGTTCTTTAACCCCAGATTTTTTTTTTCTCTTGCAGACAGGTGAATCTTTAACAGAAACTCACCATTGCCACTGCAATTTAGTCCAAGATCAGGTTTCCAACAACCCTTCATGCCAGTAGACTTTTTGACAGTCATTTTATTACTGAACTTGACTACTTTAATGGTGCTGAAATGGTGATTTCCATAAATATGCAGTTGAATGGAATGATGGGAGCAGCTGCACATGGGTTTAAGGTCACCATGCCAATTGTCAAGTGTAGACTAGAGGGGTTTAAATCCATAACACTGAACTCTGCAGGAAGAGTATCCATCCAATAGATGTGGAATGGGACAGAGTGATGCTTATACTCCAGAATGTAAAAAGTGTCAAATCTAGTCTTCTAAAAAAAGTCTTCTAAAAAGGGGCAAACTCCCTATTAATATCCCTGATTTTTGAAGAAATATTAATAAGTAACTGGAATGATCCATTTCATAAATTTCTTTTTTTCCTTGCCTTCATTATGCAGGTGAAGTCAGGAAGTGACATTTCTTGCTGTGTGACACTTTAGCTTACGTAAAATAAAATACAAATGCTGTATCTTGGCCAAGGTCTGGTTATGCAGACTGTCAGCAAATATATTTGTGTAGTGCTGTTTTAAGCCTCTTGCCTAACCATAACAGGTCATTATTCCTGTACTTGGACACAGTGTGCTTGCCATTTTGACATTTTGTTGCTAGTTCCTTTGTGCCCTGTGTCAAACTATGATAAAATGTGAGTCAGTGGCAGCTTAAGGGGAAGATGCAGGCACCAGGCTCATCTCTGCACTCTCTTTTCAGCTGCCTACACTCTTTCCTGAGCGCACTTTGCTCTGCGCTTCCGAAACCCACAAGCTCCAATTGGAATGTACAGTCTCAGAATCCGACTCCATCTGCAGGAAAATTCATGCGAGATTGAGTTTCCCTCTGAAGTCCTACTTAAGGAGGAGAAGCTGCAAAGAGGAGAGTGGGAACAGGCTGTGGTGTCGTACATTAATATACGTCTCTGCCGCAGCAGTCCGAGCAGCGCATTTTATTTTATTTATCCTGTCCACATCGCTCTGCATCTTTGCCATCTGTCACTGCAGACTCATGACTCATCCCTTCATCCGTCCATCTCTCCACTTCTGTTTGACAGCCTAGCGTGGGCTCAATGGGCGGAGGGGGCGAACACCTTTGAATGATCCAGCCATTCCAGCAGTCTGGCGGATGCATAAATAATCAGCCACTACCGATTTAACAAAGAATAGCAGAAATAAGCACTTATTGCCCTAGTTTGCAAACTTACCAAATGCTTAATGCTTTTTCAATACAAATACAGATATATAACCCAATAACAAGAACAAAAAACAACAAAAAAAGTAGTTTTTTATGTCAGCAGTGCTTGTATGCAAATCAATGGACCAATTATTATTCTTCTTATTTTTGCTGGCTCTCCTGGCAGCGCCGTATCGTCTAGAGACAGTGCCGCTTTTTGTATTCTTAACACAAACCAGCCACACCTGGCTGTGTTCCTTCCGACCCCTGACACGCCGAAGCAACAAAGCGCTCAATCTCGGCTCTGTGTGATAAATGAGGTCGGGGTCACTTTGACATTACAGGCTCATTAACCCAAAGCAGTCTCTCTTTATAGGTCTTCACCGCCACCTACTCCAAATCAAACACAGTATCTCCAATGAACTAACCACTACGTCTGCAATAAATCAGCAGCGTTATTTATCACTGTTGCAGCAGATGATACATTCTGGATTTACTAGTCACATTTATATAATGTTCACAGTGTTTGGAATATCATTAATCAACAGATAGGTTACTGTTTCTGTGTTTGTTCCACTGTGTGGGCGTGATTTACAATGTACATGATTACCGTCCTTGTTTCATAATAGACAGCGACCTTATGAGCGACTGACTGCGTGCTTAGCAATTTAGTCCTCGTGGATAGATTGGATTTCACAAATTGCTACAGATATTTTTACTAGACACCTGTAAAAGTGCTAATTTGCTGAGATATTCTCCGGCTGTTTTAAAGAAGAGAGTGCTGTCAAGTCCCACCAGTGGGGCTTCCCTCGCATGGGTATTCCCACTCTAGTCTGAATTCTGGCAGACCATTGCTGCTTTCAGAGTATTTTTTTCCAATGTAGTCCCCTCTGAGAGAAGCATAAAGTGCATGAGGAATAATTTGCCATTTTGAATTTGCAATTTATAGCCTATAAAGGATCTTCTGCAGTTTACAAGTCCCTCCACCTCAATGCTTTACTGCTGCAATCCTTATGCTGAGTTACCCACCAAGCGCCATGGTTCATGCATTAGTATTCATAGATATGGGCACTGCCTAATTGCCTGGCTGGTTGTGGCAGACGACGACCAGGGAATGAGTTCAGCCGTAGCCTCTGGTAAGCTCCAACTGCTTTAATGGGAAAGCCTGGAAATTATTTTGGGATAGCAAAATTTTAACCAGACTTGCCGCGAGAGAATCTGTCTAAAACATTCAGAGCCTACTTTGCCAAAGTCAACAAGGTTTTAACTGTGAACATACTTAATAACAATACCTGACCTGCCAGCTCCTTCTGCTTGTGATATGACATTTGGAAAAGGAGGTCCAGGATACAGCCATGGAGGCTGCGGTACGTTTGTATTCCCAAGAGAGCAAGCATAATTTAAAAAAATAAATAAAAATATTAATCTTCTTCTTGTCTTCTCTGCTGTATTGGTGGACAACAATGCATTTTGTGAATGCTTCTAATTATACATAATATTAGTAAGCACTGTTTTTCTTACTTATATATGCATGTTGCATTTCTTTGGTCATCACCGCTGTCAGCAAATGAACCCTCTCAAAACGCTGATGGTTTAACTTAAATTTGATTTTAAAATAAATTTGACTAAAAAATATGGTTCACTTTAAGTTATAAGGGCTAAACTAAGCTCAGTCATGGCCTCCTGTAAATGTGTAGTGTTAATGAACTTACAAATTAATTCAAAGGCTCACCTTTCTAAGCAACAACACTGGCGATGGATCGAATATTGATTCAGATGAGTGAATATCTTACTATAGTAAACATGAACAGTATTGAATGCTAATGGAAAGTTTCTAGTTTCCTTATTGGATGATATGCCAAAACACTTGTTTGAAAATGTTTGTAGGACTATATGATTGTAGAGGTTCCCCTGCTCAAACCGGTCCTCCGTTTGTGTGAGGTCAAGAGTAAGCAGTGGTACTGCAGATCTATAGTTCCACCGTTCTCTGCCTTTTGGCTTATGGCAGAAAGAAAAAAAAATGAGGGTTATCTGCCTTTGGCTCTGCTCCTTATCTTGAGGAATCATTTATCTAAGCTGTCTGAAGCCTTGATTAAAAGAAATATCATTTATTTTTATTCAAATACACTTTCAAGCAAAATGTCTGAATGTTCACATTACAAAATTAAAGCCTTATCATTTTTTGAGCTTTAAAATGATTTTTGACCACAGATTCAATTTGCCGAAACAGTTCAATTATTTCTCACTTTTCTGTGGCTCATTGCAGTGTCATTTGAGATTTTCTCTTCTCAGTACAGAAAACACAAAACGAAAAAAAAGAATACAAAGTTACACACAGAAGAAGCAAAACAAATTGCTTCAAATGGATTAACTCTGAGAACAATCTCAGACTGCCAGCACTGGTCTAACACCAGTGTATGACATAATGTGACAGGAAATCGCTTAAAGCAGTTATAGATTGATTGGAAATTAGCTGGTCTTGATAAGTGGTAGCGTAGCCGAACTATCCATAGTGTTCTCACTGAGTCATATCTAAGAGGATATTATTACACATGTCGTACTATTAAGACATTGAATAAATGAGGGGTGTAAATGAGGATAAATGGCCAATAAAGTCTCTGTTCTTGGCCATTTGGCAAGTCATCAATTCTCTCTCAGTTTGCTGGAATTCTCGGTGCCGGAGCCACATGACATCCAGAACTCGCCACAGCCGCATCATTTCCTAAAAAGATTGGAAATGAAATACAGTACAAACAAACAAGGGTGTAGGAGGGATTTATTTGCTGGCTTTTCATCAGCTATGTGTAAAACTCTTTCACTCACCCATTTTCTTAACCACATGTCCTGAGTAGGGTCACAGGCAGCACTGGAGCCTGTCCCAGCTCTCACAGGGTGAAAGGTGGAGAAACACCCTGGACAGGTCACCAGTCCAAAGCAGGGTGTGTGTTTACACACTCACAACTAGGGTGCAATTTAGGATCTCCAATCCACCTGACATGCATGTCTTTGGACTGAGGAAGGAAACAAAAACAGGCATGCAAACTCCACACAGGAAGAACCTGAACTGTCCCGTCTGGGAATCAAACCCAGGACCTTTTCGCTGTGAGGTGACAGCGCTACCCACACATTCATTACTGATTTCTTTTTTAGGTAAATTCTGGCAGGTGCTTTAATAATAAAGAAAAAAAATAATAAATTTACATTGAAATAATGCTCAACTTATGCTGAGCCCTGTATTTTCAAACTTGAGTGCCAGTTTCAAGGCTATATAAAACTAAAGCCAGTCTGTCAGCCAGGACAATCAGCTCAAACTTTCAAAAATAAATAAACCGAATTAAACTAAAAGGTTTCATTCCTACTGACTGGCTACTGCAAAGCTGGGACTACGTAGAACAGAGCGACAAGACCACACAACAAAAAAGATCTCTGGGGATAAGCAATCACCAAAATAACAAACAAACCCCGAGCTACATAGCCCTCGCATTCTCTACGTAACCAACTCAGAATAAACAACAAAACAGAAACGCCACATAATACTGGAGCTCTCTGTCTGGCTAAACAACACAGGAGAAAAGAAAAGAGCAGCATATTCAAAGAAAAAGCCTCTCCACCTTTCACTTCAGAAAGTGAATATTTACAATAGGCTTACTACTTTATACAGTCAAGAGTATTTACAGGTTCTCAGTGGAAGATAACTTTAAATCACACAGTTCAACAACATTCTCAGTGTGTCAGCCTCTCTCTCGATCTCACCTTGTCCTCGAGGCAGCTCTTCTCCAGGCAGGTGCAACCAATTTCACACGCAGACCCAGGGCAGGGGGCAGTGGTGGCCTAGTGGTTAGGGCGTTGGCCACGTGATCGGAGGATTGGGGGTTTGAACCCCTTTCCAATGGGTTGCCCTGAGGTACCCTTGAGCAAGGTGCTGTCCCTGTCCCGCTCCTCCCTGCGACGGGCTGGCGACCTGTCCAGGGTGCGTCCCCCGTCCTTACCCTGTGTGCGCTGGGTTGGACACCAGCACCCCCCCTGTGACCCCGTTTAGGACAAGCGGCTGATAATGGATGGATGGATGGATGGACCCAGGGCAGAACTGTATAGCTCCACCTAAAGGATAGACGAATGAATAACAGATGCATACAGCACAAAAGTATATCAAATATATAATATAAAAGAGGCATAAGCACACACAGGAGGAGAGCACTGTGTATAGTGTGACTTGTTTCCACATTTTCTTTTAAATGTAGCAAAATGAAGGTAAAAAGCTCATGGCATCCCAATTTCATTTCATTTGCAATTTTAATTTAAAGCAGACACAGCATTGCCTGATAACCACAGAGCCACCGTTGTGTTTCCATGCCTGCTTTGCTGTGAGCCCCCCCTCCCAATTTCTTGCAGAACATTTGGACAAACAGGCTATGTTCAGATTGACCAATAACTATTTTTTTTTTTTTTTTTACAACTTCTTGGCCAAACTGAGCAGTGGAAATTTGGGGCTTTTTGGAAATCTGCCTTTGTTTTTCATTTTTGTTTCAGTTAAATTCCATTAAAGCTTGTCCTTTTTGATGGGTAAGTACAATCCTTTCAATGGGCACTAGCAAGCAAACCTTATATCTCCATTTTGGTAAGTTAGGGGTTTATTGATTTGTATGATGAATATACATGTTGCCTGGATAATATATTGTTCGTTAAAGTTATTAATATCTCTTTTATATAAACTAGTTTGCAGAAAATGGGGATTTGTTCAGACAGCATCTGTGTGTATATAGTACATAGTGTGCATGTTTCAAGGATACAAAAGTTCATTTTGTTGCACTGAGTGTGCAAAACAAGTGAACTGAAATATTTAAGGAACTTCTGCATGAGTCATACATAGGCATGATGCCTGCCTGTCTGTAGAGGTAGGAGGATGAGTGTGTGTTCTTAGTTTGTAACATTATTCATTCACACCAGCACACAAGGTCGACGGATCATTTTCTGTAATGAAATCATTTAATGATTAACGATGAATCCCACTAACGTTGAGATATGTGCGCACTCGTGCTTACAGATGCTTTTTGGCTTTTTGAAAGGATCTTATCATCCTTTCAACCTTGCAGAGGACTCTCATGGCATTTCACATCTCATTGGGGTCTTGACGACCATTATCAGTTTCTTTTTTCCTCTCTTCTATTAGAAATGACAAACTCTTTCATTTATAGTAGTTTCATTTGCAATCACTAAGTAGAGGAAGTGCTTCTAAATGGACTTTAAAAAGCAGACTTTTCTTTCAGTGTACGGTCATGCAACATTAACAGAGCCCAATGCAGTGGTTCTTTCAGGGCCAGCTCATTAAGCAGAGAGCCTTCTTTTGTATGACCTAGATCAATCCACGGGACGTTGACTGAGATGCACATGGAGGAAAATAGCATGAAGTGGAAACCAAAAAATGTCACAAATGTCTAGGCGTTTAGATCTCTGACCATGCAACACTTCACAGCCAAACACAAACTCTTTTGCTAGTATGTAGTGTCAAAGAATCAAAGTCCAAACATATCGTGCAGTGATGGTTTGAAGCTTCCTGGGACAGCTAGCAAGACTTGTTTGGGAACCACCTCACCTAAACTGCATGCCAGATCTACTAAAGGAGAAAAACATTATTTGCCCAGTATGATAAATTGTCTACGTCCGTATGGATGACAGAAACACAACAATGTTGTAATGCTTGACATGGTGTACATCACTAAATGCTTAGATTGTAATTCCCAGTATGGCTGCACAATGCATTGTACTATTGGTCTCAGCAATATTGATATTCCAGAGGCCTGTGATATGCAAATGAGCCTCTAATCAATCACAACATAAGCAATTAGAGATAGTTTTGAGTGTTTGTACCCCTTGAAATTAAACAGCCTGTTTTCATTGCTGTGTCTTTAAGACTGAAGCATACAAATGATTTGTTATTAGATTGGCTCTTCATCATGAATAGGTGGGGAAACTAATGGATAAGGCTGTATATGTAAATATGTTATATTTGAGACATCACACAAGTTGAAGCCAAAAGATTTGAAGCCAGGATGTTTCTGGATATGAACTGTATAGAGGGAACTAGCGGGACAGTACGACAAGGCTTCTTAATTCCAGAAAATGTGAAAGTTATGCACACAATAATACATTGAAAGCCACTGCATCACAATGTAGTGGTGAAATGGCAATACTGATATTCTGTTCTTATTGTGCAGCCATAATTCCAGGTGCCTATAAAATCTTTCAAAACAATAAAAAATAAATACTTGTATGTCTTTTTTTTTTCTTGCCATGGGGGACCCACTCTAAAGGTGAAAGGCCCTTCAAGCTTGCCTAGTTTTTGTGTTGGAAAGACTAGCAAGAACCAGTGGACATTTCTCTCTCGTGTTGCTCTTGGGAGAATCTCTGGAGGCCGTGGGGGCCCGAACCAGAAGCTTAGTTCATTTATGTCAGAGCAGACCTGTTACTGCGCAGAAGTTCTTACCTGCATTGACATCTGTAGGGAGGTTCTTACCTCACTCCTACACTTTAATGCCCTACTTATGCAGCATGAAGGATGCATGTGAGAGCTTTATAAACTCCTCGGCACTGGCAAATAATTGATGAAGCAAGAAAAATGTACTACACTGCACACTTACTGAGTGAAGAATAATTACACAAGCGCACACACACACACACACACACACACACACACACGCGCGCACGCACACAGATAGAGCAAAACACAAGGCACATCTGAAATGCACACACTCGTACGCCACCTGGGGTTTCAACCCACAGTCCTCTGATAAACAGCTGAATCCCACTGGCACTTTTAACACTCCACTGAATAGGAAAGAAATGTGTGGCTGGAATGCAACACAGTGAACGTGCAAACCATTTCAAAGGATCCAGTCAGAGACACAAACCGCAGGAAGAGAACAGCTTGTACTATCAGTGCAGTTAGAGTAGAGGAGAAATTAAGTGCAGGCGCAGAGCACAGCAGGCAGAGCGAAAGAGTTTTAGTCCCACTGTAAATAATTTTCACACCAGCAGCTATTGGAGAACAAATGAATAATGACATATTTTTTGTATCCTTGCATTTCTGGAAAAAAAAAAACCCCAAAAAAACAGCGAGAATTAAATGTAATGGATCTAGTTTGCAAACAGTGCATACGATTGAAACCATCACTCCTGCAGCCAGTCTAACCCGGGTGTTTCTTTTCTTCAAGATTTATATCAGTAGTGAATGCTAGAGGATCTGTTTTCTTTTTTTTTTCTTTTAGTCATCTCAATTGGTTCCCTGAAGCAACCCACTGCATCCTTTTGAGCTGCAGAAATGCAACATCATTGGACAGCTGGGAGGAGAATATTAACTGCCACTTCTATTAAGCTAAAAAATGCCCTCTTGATGACATCACCCTGAGGAACATCCTAACCACTCAGAACGAGAACAATGGTGCTCTCTTGGAGCCTTAGGTCATTGTAGATCAAATTGCCCATCTCTCAATGAAAAAGCCAGTAAACGGTTCTGAATTACACCAGTACAGTAATACCAGCACCTCTGTGGGAACTTCTGTGTTGTTTTAGGCTCAAGCCAAGAGTGGTGTACAATAACAGTGATATAAATTCAAATTCCTACACAATTAGCTCTAATTTTGCTTTTGCTACCTGCGATAGGCTGGCGACCTGTGTGAGCTTGGATGGACTCCAGCACCCCCCCCCACCCTGATTAGGACAAGTGGCCCAGAAAATGACTGACTGACTGACTGACTGCTTTTGCTAAGAAGATTTAAAGAGAAATATGTATATATTTTTATGTTAATTCAGTCTTTCAGTTAATATTTAAAGTTTTACTGTGAAACTGTAAGAACCTGTTGGTGCTGTCAAAAATAGAAAAGGAAAGAAAGTGACTGTTTTTTGTCATTGTGAAACATGGCACAGCACACAGTGAAATTCAAACTCTGCTTTTCACCCATACATGCTGGGAAGCAGTGATAGGGACGATACCTTGCTCAAGGGTACTTCAGGGCAACCTACTGGTCTGGGATTCAATGACCTTCCAGTCCTGGGGCCAACTCCCTAACAACTAGACCACCACTGCCCAATAGTTAAATAAACCGCTGTTCTTATTACCATGACTACAATTTTAGGAAGAATACACTTCACTGCATTTTTTGCAGAACAAGAGTGCTCCATTACTGTTGTTAGCAAAGTCAAAGTCAGTCATATCCAATTAAATGTTCTTTTTATACTCTGATACCAACTTACAGTTTGCAGCCATCTCTGCAGCTGAGTGGAGCTGAAAATAGGGGAGCAAGCAGTAATTCTGTAAACTAAATTGCTGAAGAAAGTGCAGTACCTCAAAGAGAATGTGATTATGGCTTCACAATCAATCCTTCAGCATAGTTGTTAGGGTTGGATTTTAGCCCCCCCCCCCCCCAATAAATAAATAAATAAATAAATAAATAAATAAATAAATAAATTACATCTGAACATCATTGGTTGCTGTTGGATTTTTAACTGGTTTATGATTTATATTCTCTAAGTTAAGTCCCATTTAAATCATTAAGGCCAAGATGTCAAGAAAATATATGGTGATTGATTTAGAAAGTCCAAAACTTTTCACTTTTTCCTCCTTTGTTAACTTGACAGCACAATTTTGATGATTCTGTTGCTGCGTGAAAAACATTTATAATCATTTGAATAATTTGTTTGGTTGCATTTTCTGTAAATTAACAGAAAAATGCTTTAGTCAACTTCAGAATTAATTCAGCTTCTACCATTGTGAGTTTAATATTAATATTTTTATAAATAATAAATATAATCAAGCCTGTTCCTGAAGCATTCATCTTCTTCTTCTTTTGGCTGCTTCCTTTTAGAGGTCACCACAGCGGATAATCTGTTTCCATTTATTCCTGTCCTCTGCATCTTCCTCTTTCAAACTGACCACCTGCATGTCCTCTGAATATTGACTATTTGTTATTGTTAAGACACTGTACATAGTAAACCACAACAAAATGCTTCTCTGCATTTAACCCATCACACCTACGTTGAGCAGTTGGGGGCCATATCCAGCTCCCGGAGTACCTCAGGGTAACCTAGTGGTCTGGGACTCGACCCATAACCTACTGATCTTGGGACCTAGTCCCTAAACCCTAGGTCACTGCTGCTTCTAAAACCAAACCATGACAGTTCCTCAGCTGTGCTTCACAGATGAGTATGTATGTTTTGGTTCATGAGCATTTCCTTTCTTTCTCCACACTTTGGTGCTTCCATCAGTCTGGGAGAGATTTTAGTAGCAGCCAAAAAAGTAGCAGCCAGTTTTTAGAACCTTTTATTTAATCATTCCATGAAATATGTTCCAGGGTCATTGTGGCTTATTTCTGTATTTTTAAGCAAATTCCAGTTATTCCAGTTCTTCCAATTTTTCAAATTCTTACAGGAGATGAATGATGGAGCAGCAGTGGCCTAGTGGTTAGGAACTAGGCACCAGGATTGGAAGGTTGTGGGTTCCAATCCCAGACCGGTAGTTTGCTCTGAGGGACCCTTGAGCAAGGTGCCATCCCCATCACTGTTCCCCAGTTCAGTAGTTGTTGCTCAGCAAACCAGTGATTTCCTTCTTTTTCAGGACATTCCAAATAATTATACTGGCTGTGCCCAGTGTTTTTGAAATGCTCCTAATGCACTCCCTCTTTTCTGAGCTTCACAATAACATTCTTTTCCCCCAGGACAGATCATGTCAGATTACTTTTTTAACAGCAAATGCAGTCTTTACAGATGTAATCCGAACTGAGAGTACCTATTAAGAGCTATTTATAGTTTAAACAATCAATTTAATATGTCACACTGTCTGTCTGTAGTGTTCCAATATTTTTGCTCACTTGAAAAACTTGATGTTCACGTACGCAAAGCGCTATGTTCCATGTAATTTAACATATATTTTACAAACACCAGGAAATAAGAGTGGGAAAGAGACCAAAATGTTGCAGGTTCAAATTCAACCTCCAGCACTAGGTATCCCAATTTCTTGAGAAACCCTTATCCCAAGTTCCAGTCCCAGAGAGACTGCCTCTGTAATAAGCAAATGGAAATCACTCTGGATAAAAGCATCTATTAAATTCCATAAATGCAAACTTTTTGTGAACTGGCCTGTTTGAATTTTTTACGAAGGAACCCTATTTTGTGTCAGAATTATCAGCAGGATAGAGGAAGCTAAAAATGTTAATGCTCTAATAATAAAAGACAGACTCAAGCCTTTGCAGAGAGTGAAAGATGTAGAACGTGATACAAAGTAAAGCATATGTTACCTTCATGCAAGCTTCAAATATCTGTGTTTAAACTAGAACTGACATATAAAGTAGATATAGCTCTGACTTGATTTAATCACTGACTACAGCGGGCTGTCAGTGTGTAAACAACATTAAAAAGCTCATTAAATTAAGTAATTTTGTGTTGGCTATAAATACAATGCTCTGACTAAAAATAGTGTTTCTCTCACAAAGAGTTTTTTTTGACAGATCAGTGATAAAGTGCTTGGCAATTTTCTCCAAATAACAGTAAGACAGTATTTGTGTGCATTTTCTGGACTGAACTAATCAGCTACAAAAATGTAGAAAATGATCAAATAAAACTTAAAAAAAAAACTTTTTGGTTTGGTAACATGTTAATGTGGACAGTGTTTATAGGCTACCTGACAGATTCATTATCATAACGGTTTTTCGACACTTGTTACAATAAACATTAAGTAACTGTTTAATTGTTATTATGTGGGTGCCACGAAAGTTTTCAATCAATATTCAGGTGTTAATTATTAATGTTAGACCACTTTATTCGTCTGTTTATTCTGAAATATTCGCACATTATACACAGAAGCTAGAGGTTCAAATGGGGTGTAAATAACATATGAATCCAACATAGTGTTGTGTTACATACTGTGCTCAAAGGTTTGTGAACCTTTCAAAGTTTGGTTTTTTTAAATATTTCTGCTTACATATGACCTAAAACATCATCAGATTTTCAAAATGCAAACGGTTAATCCTACAGGTTCACATGTTTATACCACTCAGACATATATGATATCATTTTCCTCACTAAATAAATGGCCAAGTATAATATCTAATTTTTTTAACTGGTTTCT